>CAIGQW010054506.1:6064133-6077862 GCA_903798125.1 Danio choprae
ACACATATATATATATATGAAGATATATACACATATATATACACATATATATATATGAAGATTTTAATGCAAAACCTCTAAGTGCAATTTGAAATTGTCTCCTAAAATGATCATTTTTACTCCGGCTCCTATGTGTAGGTTGAGTAATTTCACTTTTACTGCAAAGGCTACGTTATTTACATTGCCTTTAATGTGAAATAACTGAACATAAACATAGGAGGCTAAGAAAATTGCATATTTTTGAAGAAAATTTCTGATAGCACTGAGATTATTGCATCTGAATGCTTCATATATATATATATAGAAATATTTAAAGTATTTACTCAAAAAAATATTCATTCATATGTGATTATTTTTCTCAATTTATTTAGAACTTCAGAGCAAATGTTTGAATAAAAATGTAGACATATAAAATAAATAGGAATGAAATATAAAGCACTTTTTTTTTTTAAATATGAAAGATTACAGGCCCAACATAAAATACTGTTAAATAAAATGCATAATTTGCATAAATTCTCGTTTCTGCCTTTAGTGTAATATTGCACTTATGTAAATTATGAAAAATTCTATCGTAAACAGGCGGCACGGTGGCTCAGTGGTTAGCACTGTCGCCTCACAGCAAGAAGGTCGCTGGTTCAAGCCCCAGTTGGGTCAGTTGGTGTTTCTGTGTGGAGTTTGCATGTTCTCCCCATGTTCACGTGGGTTTTCTCCAGGTGCTCCGGTTTCCCCCACAGTCCAAAGACATGCGGTATAGGTGAATTGAGTAAGCCTAATTGTTAGTAGTGTATGTGTGTGAATGATAGTGTATGGGTGTTGCGTCTGGAAAGGCAATCGCTGCGTATAACATATATGCTGGATGAGTTGGCGGTTCATTCCGCTGTGACGTCCCCTGATAAATAAAAAGACTAAGCCAAAGGAAAATGAATTAATGAATTGTCATAAACAATGTATTTTGCAACACTAAAAAATAAATGAAAGAGCATACTATGAAAACATAGACTTTTTATTTTGTCCATATGAATTATATTGTCATATTGCACAGCCGTAAGCTCTACACTGCTCTTTTTTTAAAAAAGCAAATGTTTTTAGATGCAGAGACTCTGTGTGAACGACCCCTAAAGCACACTGTAAAAAATGATGACAAAAATTCATGACTACAAATGTTACTTCAGCTTATTTTATTGTTAATCAGGTTTCAGCTACATTTTGTAAGTTATGCAAAGTTTAACTTTAACATTTTTAGTCAGTTTGATTGATAAAAGTTGCTTTATCTAAAAAAATGAAGGCAGCAATAATTTATTTTTACGGTGCATGTAAAAAATATCATATGACCTTTTTAATGTAATGAACTGTGGTTACTCCGCATGACATTTGTCCCACTGTGCATACATGAATACAATCTCTGTTTGCAAAAACACAGGAAAGCGATAAGCTCATCTGATAAGCACTTCACTTTTGTACTTTCAGGTTTCTCATCACCCTCCAGTGTCAGCCTTCTACATCAGCAATAAAAAGGATGGATTCTGCATTAGCGGAAGCATTCTGGCCAAATCCAAATTTTATGGTATATATATATTTTACATGCTGAAGTTTTAAAAATGGCATACAGTGATTATAGTACACAACATTTAGTGATGTTTCTTGTGATGCTGCTTATAACTTCAGTGTCTTATTTTTTTTCTTTAAAGGGAACTCATTGTCTGCAATATTAGATGGAAAGGCCAGACTCTTGTTTCTGACCCGAGATGAAGAGTATATCATCACAATGCCATACGCTCACTGTAAAGGTGATGGGCTTCATCCGGAATTTACATTTCATATTTAAACCATGTGCTAGATTTTTAATTATGCCTTAAAAGTGCACCCAAAAATACATAATTTTATATATACTATATATATTTATACAACAGTTCTGTCTGGCTATCAGCCAATCAGATTCAAGTAATATCAGCACTCGTCTTCACCCTTGTGTATTACTCTGGCCACACAAGTGGCAAGCAGAGGACTACAGTTTGACAAATATTGCAGCTGTTGGGCAACATAATGTACTTTTGAGGCTTTTTTTAGAGAATGTAGTTGTTTAGATTGCAACTCTGCAGTTTATATATATGGATAGTGCCTATTTTAAATATTTATAATTTCGAAGATTCAGCGTGTTGGTGGCCAGCCTGCCATACTGAGCAGAGCAAAGACGGTTGACGTTCCGCCACAAGATGGTGACAGAGACCGCATAATAAGTCCTTAGGGGACAAAAACTGCATATTTTTTCAGCATACATTTCAAACTAAAGCTGAGCAAATCATTACAGAACAGATAGGTGACATTCTAAGTCGATCTCTCTCTTTTGTATTTTGTAGTGCTGTATTTATACCATAGTAATCTGGTAGTGTTTGCTTTGCTCTGGCTTTTTCGGGGTGTATTATTGTGATCTCCCGATTGCAACAGATAAATAATGGGAAATCTCTGCAGACTGATGGCATTTTATGGCATTATCGAACTGTTGTATAAATGCAATATCACACTCGTAGCAGTGCGATATGATGTCACTGAGTGTATATCGTCACTGGTGGGACGCTAAGGCACGAGGCCGCCTCCCACCAGTGCCGAAATACAGTCATATCGCACTGCTACTTGTGTGATATTGCTAATATATATATGAGAGTGTGAATGAGAGTGTGTGGGTGTTTCCCAGTGATGGGTTGCGGCTGGAAGGGCATCTGCTGCGTAAAACATATGCTGGATAAGTTGGCGGTTCATTCCGCTGTGGCGACCCCTGATGAATAAAGGGACTAAGCCGAAAACAAAATGAATAAATGAATGTATACATCACATGAATGCTGAATAAATAAGCTTTGCATTGATGTATTGTCGTTAGGATTGGACAATATCTGGCTGAGATAAAACTATTTTAAAATCTTGAATAGGTGAAAAAATCTAAATATTGAAAAAATATAATAGTCTAAAGTAAAAATAAAGTACACTTTTTAAAGTAGAAAATTTGCTAAATTTGAATGGAACATATTTGGTTTATATTTGGCATAAAAGAAAAATCAATCAATCATTTTTGATTGTCACACATTCAACTTTCAATTTTTTGTAGAACCCTATTAAAGAGAACTTGTGTCTCCTACAGGTATTCTTTATGGCACAATGACATTGGAGCTTGGTGGGAAAATCACCATTGAGTGTGAAAAAACTCAATGTTATACAGAACTTGAATTTAAATTGAAGGTATTTTTGAGTGTCTAAAGTCTAAATAATGTAACATTATCTTTATTTTCATTTTTTCTGGAATCTTACAATTGTCTTTTTTCCATTCTCCAGCCTTTTCTTGGCAGCTCTTGTAATGTTAACCAGATTTCTGGAAAGATCCGTATCGGGGAGGATATTCTGGCTACAGTAGAAGGCCACTGGGTAAGAATAATTTTACATTTTTACATATAAAAAAATTCACCAAAAAATCACTATGTTAATAATAATACAGTACAGTTGCTCAGTGGGTAGCACTGTTGCCTCACAGCAAGAAGGTCACTGGTTCGAGTCCCAGCTGGGCCAGTTGACATTTCTGTGTGCAAGTTTGCATGTTCTCCCCGTGTTGGCGTGGGTTTCCTCCGGGTGCTCTGGTTTCCGCCACAGTCCAAAGACATGCTCTATAAAAGGTGAATTGGATAAACTAAATTGGCCATAGTGTATGAGTGTGAATGCGAGAGTGTATGGGTGTTTCCCAGTACTGGGTTGTAGCTGCAAGGGCATTCGCTGTGTAAAACATATGTCGGAATAGTTGGTGGTTCATTCCGCTGTGGCGACCCCTGATAAATAAGGGACTAAGCCGAAGGAAAATGAATGAATGAGTGAATAATAATAATAATAATAATAATAATAATAATAAAATAGAAATATGTGACTAAATTAATCCTTCAAGCGTTTCTTGAAAGTTTACTGACAAAAAAATGTAATATTAAAACTACAAGATTTCTTATGACTGGTTGGCAGCATATTATCTCACAGTTCTCCAAACCATTCCCCAGGACAGCAAAGTGCACCTGATAGAGAAGAAGACGGGCCACCAGGAGGTGCTGTGGAACCCTGGTCCAGACATACGCAGACAGAGGCTGAAGAAACGAGTGGTGCCGATGGACCAGCAGGAGGCGTTCGAGTCTGAGAGGTGCAGAAACACTTAGTCATTATAAAAGAAAAAAGCAAATAACAAAAGAGAGTTTTGGATTCTTCATATCCTATTTGGTTAGTGATTTACCATGCTATAATTAGTTGCTCTGCACTGTGAAACCTAATAATCAAATTTACCAAATGAAACAAGTACTGTATATTTTACTCAAATATTACTAGTTCATTTTACTTATTAGAAAACATGGCATTAACTCATTAAATTAAAGGGATAGTTAGCTCACTAATGAACATTATTACATCATTATTCACTCTCCCTTATGTGGTTTTAAACCTTTATGAATTTCTTTCTCCTGTAGAACACAAAAGAAGATATTTTGAAGAATGCTGTTTGTTGGCACCCACTGACTTCCGTAGTAGGGAAAAATACTATGAAAGTCAATGGGTAACAGCTACCAGCATTCTTCAAAATACCTTCTTTTGTGTTCTACAGAAGAAAGAAAGTCGAATAGGTTTTGAACAGGCAAAAGTTCCGATTTTTATTTTTGAGTGAACTATCCCTTTAAACAGAACTCAAATGGAAAGTGTAACAGCAGATTTGTATGTAGTTTCCATACTGCTTTGCTGTTTAACTGTTAAAGCAAAGTTATGTTAAAATTGCTCAAGATTTATATAGAGGGAGATTTGTTATTGTCTAATCTTCTGGGGGGGGTTCTGGTATGAGTTTTTAGAATTAACCTTGTGCTGAAGATTAGTGCCTGTGTTTAGGCCTAATTGGAATAATTAACTACTAATAGACTATTAAAGGAATTAAATTACACTCATTTTACAGGTCCTCTAGAGTTAAACACTTGAGATTTACCATTTTTGAATCTATACAGTGGTTATCCGGATTTAGCACTCTTAATTTAGCTTAGCATAAATCACTGAATCGGATTAGATCTTTAGCATATCACTTTTAAAAAGATATTTGTAAATTATGCTATTCAGTGCTTGACTCTTTTGTAGTTACGTATGGCATTAAAGTCTGTTGATTACTACGGTAGAATGAGAGTATAGTTCCTAGCCATATCAGTCTAGAAAATAGCTTTTCGTTTTCGTCAGCCTTAGTACACGATGTAACTACAGAAGAGTCATGCTTTAAATATAATTATTTTCAAAACTTTTTTTAAAAACATTTTTTGAGGGATGAACCGTCGCCCCAGTCTGACGGTCAAGAGCACTCTGAAGCAGGTTTTCATTCAGGATGTCTCTGTACATTGCTGCATTCATCTTTCCCTCTATCCTGACTAGTCTTCCAGTTCTTGCTGCTGAAAAACATCCCTACAGCATGATGCTGCCACAACTGTAGGGATGGTATTAGCCTGGTGATGAGCGGTGCCTGGTTTTCTCCAAATGTAACGCCTGGCATTCACTCCAAGAGTTCAATTTTATTCTCATTAGACCAGAGAATTTTGTTTCTTATGGTCTGAGAGTCCTTCAGATGCCTTTTGGCAAATTCCAGACGGGGAGTGGCTTCCGTCTGGCCACTCTACCATACAGGCCTGATTGGTGGATTGCTGTGCAGACGGTTGTCCTTCTCTAAGGTTCTCGTCTCTCTACAGAAGAACGCTGGAGTTCAGTCAGAGTGACCATCGGTTTATTGATCACCTCCCTGACTAAGGCCCTTCTCCCCCGATCACTCACCTAAGATGGCTGGCCAGCTCTAGGAAGAGTCCTGGTGGTTCCAAACATCTTTCAACTACAGATGATGGAGGCCACTGTGCTCATTGGAACTTTCAGAGCAGCAGAAATTTTTCTGTAACCTTCCCCAGCCTTGTGCCTCGAGACAATCCTGTCTTGGAGGTCTACAGACAATTCCTTTGTCTTCATGCTTGGTTTGTGCTTTGACATGCACTGTCAACCCTGAGACCTCATATAGACAGGTGTATGCCTTTTCAAATCATGTCCAATCAACTCAATTTACCACAGGTGAACTCCAATTAAGCTGCTGAAATAATTTCATAATTTCTATTTTGTGTGTAATATGTCAGTTTATTTTGCTATCTCCACATACATAAACGAAATATAGTGTCCTGTATCCACTAGTAAATCTGGTGTCTACATCAATGTTGCATATTTTTTCGTTACCTTGTCATTTAAATATTTAATTTTCATCATTTATAGTTTTCTTTTGACCTAGCTGATGTAATTACAGCATTTACAATTATGTCCTAGCTACTAATGCCAACCCGCTTGCCTGTGGAAACTACAAATCCCTCTTAGATCTCTTGCATCTTGACCTGGAAATCTACTTTGTAAATAATAGGCGTCATTCAGAATGACCTCAACTTTTTGGTTAAATTATTCCACATCAAAGAGCTGTAAAAATGTGTTATATGACTAAACAATAGTGGCTTTTATAAGATCTAAAGCTCATAGTGGAAAATTGTTGGTGTGTTTTTCCTCCAGGCTGTGGCAGCATGTGACCCGAGCGATTAATGATAAAGACCAGAACAGAGCCACCCAGGAGAAGTTTGTGCTGGAAGAGGCTCAGCGGCAGGAAGCCAGAGAAAGAGCCGAGCGAACCTGGACCCCACGACTATTCACTCTTAATCCTGACACCAATGAGTGGCACTACAAACATGCCGAGTATGTACACAGTGCTACATTTATTTATTTATTAATAGTATTCAGACTGAAAAAAAAACATTGTGGTTTAAAGGGTTAGTTTTAAATCAAAAGTAAAATTATTTTTAATAGTTACTCAATAAAAATCTTAAATATAATTTTTTTTGGTTTTGGAATGATGGTAACTATAGGGCCTCACGGTGGCGCAGTGGGTAGCACAATCGCCTCACAGCAAGAAGGTTGCTGATTCGAGCCTATGTTGGCGGTTCATTCCACTGTGGCGACCCCAGATTAATAAAGGGACTAAGCCGAAAAGAAAATGAATGAATGAATCAATATATAATGGTTACCATCATTCCAAAACCAAAAAATCTTTAGAACACAAATTAAAGGAATAGTTGAGCCAAACATGAAAGAATGTCATTTACTCATCCTTCCACTTGTTTCAAACCTGTTTGAGTTTTTTTTTTTCTTCTGTTGAACACAAAGGAAGATAAACTCAAGAATGATGGGGGTAAAAGCAGATATTGACTTCCATAGTAGTTTTTGTTCCTGCTATGGATATCAATGCCTACCTCTATTTAAAGTTTATTCACCCAAACCTAAGCTACAAAACATTCGTAACAACTTCAAAAAATCAATCCACATCAGACCAGCAGCTTAATAATACTGTGTGTTTTTGTTCCCACTATGGATTTCATTCATTCATTCATTTTCCTTCGGCTTAGTCCCTTTAATTATTAGGGGCCACCATAGCGGAATGAACTGCCAACTTATCCAGCATATGTTTTACACAGCGGATGCTCTTTCAGCTGCAACCCATTACTGGGAAACATCCATATACTCTCATTCACACATAAACACTTCTGCCAATTTAGTTTATTCAATTCACCTATACCACATGTCTTTGGACTTGTGGGGGAAACCGGAGCACCCAGAGGAAACCCATGCCAACACGGGGAGAACATGCAAACTCCACACACAAACGCCAACTGACACAGCTGGGACTCGAACCAGCGACCTTCTTGCTGTGAGGCGACAGTGCGAACCACTGAGCCACCGTGTTTTAGCCTTAATTTTATTAAACAAACATTTGATTAAACCGTTCAACTCTTAATCTCTTAATGAATGGTTTGAAGTGTCTTTTATGAAGACAGTTTTAGCTTAATAGACTGTCAGTGACAGTAATCGCTCAGATCTAATTAAAAAATATATTCATTATTGTTCCAATGATAAATTAATTACGGGTTTAAAAAGACACGTAGGTGAATGAGTTATGACTCAATTTTGTGGTGAACTAACCCTTTGAAGCGTAATTCACAGATACTGTAATTTCCTTTGGTTACAAACCCAAGAATCTGTCAGAATTTCACTAATTATCACTAATATTAAAACTGAATTTTACTAATTATCTCCTCATCCTAATTACGTTCTCAGCACTAAGCCATGGGATCCGGAACGCTGTCTGCTGCAGTTTGAGAAAGACGGCATCATCCAAACTAAAGAGAAATCACAGCGCCGACGCAACCGTTTCTCCTACAGCCAGGACTGGGCTGGACAGCAGAAGGTGAGTCAGATAAAATAAGTTGATCCCACAAAACAATTTCTAATCACCTTCCTCCTGCACTCCATGATGCTTTACGTGAATCATGGGAGTAACATCCATTAAACTGCAAAAATCCAAATATGCTTGATACACTGTTCTCTTCACAGTAAGACAATTTATTAGAATAAACTACTTTCAGCAGATCACAAATAATCCCAAAAACTCAATGCGAGGCTTTCTGCAGCAATATCATGGATTTATATTAAAATACTTTGCTGTAGGGAATACATAGAGAATATAATCTGGTGGAACTTATTAACACAGTGAACTCAAAAGAGCTTTGGTCAGAGATATGCTTGTGATACTAATGTCATGGTAAAATGCCAAGTGTAGCTTTATTTTTTTTTATCACAGATGAAAATAAAGCACAACACCAAGTGTACCTTGTGCTTACACTGTAAAAAAAGTAATAAATAAAAATAAAACAGAAGAAACTGATAATTTCCTGCCAAAAAAATTTCAGTATGTTTTGTACATACTGTTATGCTACTTAAATATTATTATTCTTTTTTCTGAGCCAAAAAGCTCCTTCTAGTCCTAGGGCTTTAATGCTATGACCACCAAACCTCGGCCAGACCTTTAGACCAGTCTGACTCGAGTTGCAATATTTTCCAACTGATCTGGCTTTCGGTTTTCTGTAACTGACCCTGGAAAACTTGGTAAAATCCTGTTGACTTAATATTGGACCAAACTTTGATGCATCATGACTTCGAAAGAGAAATTCTTAGAAACATGTGGTTGCTTCCATGGTTGAAGAGACTGTCAAACTGTGTAAAACTACAAATTAAACTGGGGAGTAAGTTGCACCCCAAATTTGCCCATTGACTTGCAATGGTGGAAAAACTTAAGACATAAAAAACATAGACACTTAAAATCCCATTGACCTAACATTGGTCCAAACTTTCCACCACCGGCTTTTCACCTTCATTACATGCCTCATCCCCCCCCAACCAGCTATTCATCTTTACCAAGACACCCACCCTCCCTCCCACCAGCTTTTTACTTTTACCAACACCCCTTCCCCCCCACCGATTCTTCACCTTCACCAACTGCCTTCAGCCAACTGCCTTAAAGTCCCAATGAAGTCATGCTGGCTTTCTCAAGCCAACATCAAAGTTCGTCAACTAACTTTAGGTTCTAGTTAACATATGAAGTTGAATTAAGGAAGGAAGGTAGGAACGAACGAATGAACGGCAGTACATTTCAAAGGGAAAAAACATGACAAAGCTGTAAAACTATGTATGCAGTTGAAGGAAAAAAAAAATTAACCCTACCTGTGACATTTTAAATATTTAAATTTAATGTGTGGGTGTGTGCGTGTCTGTGTGTAACATTTTTTTTAACACTTTGTTGTCAAATGACTTGCCCAATAACGAAACGGTTACAACGTAACCCTCATTCCCCGAGGGGGGGGGGGGGGAAATGCTATGTGGAAACTTCCACTATGGGGATTTTATCAGAAAGCCAATCATCTGAAATAAAATAAAACAGGCCAATGAATGCCAATGATCAGCGCACCCAGCTGGAAGCAATCACAATCAATTCGTGCCAGCCATGCATCACAAACACACCTTTTCTAGCTGAAGAATCCGAACTACAGCTGTCAGCTAAGGCGCAATCACTGTGGTGAAGGAACATAGCATAGCTCGGGGAACGAGGGTTACGTAGTAACAGTTCTGTTCCCCAGTGGAAAGGGAACTTCAATGCTATGTGGAAACTTCCACTAGGGGGAAATGTATGGAAAATGCCACAGCGATTGAACCTTACCATGTCACTGGTGAGATGTTTGCCGAGCTCCAGCATGAGCGCACCATCATCACCAGAGATGCAGCCCTCCAATGTGTCCCCTGGCCCTTACTTACCTTACTTACCTGTGAAGCGCGTAAGGCTTATTTATATTTTTAGGGGAGTCGTAAAAAATACACCTAGTTAAGTTTCTAGGAATTTTAAAATACAACGTTGGGAAAGCGTGCAATCCCGATAGGGAGGACGCTGCGGAGGCCATCTGCTGCCCAAATGGGGAGACCTGGTGGCAAGAAGACATATAGACTAACCCTGAGAAGGGGGAGTTCACATATGAAGGATGGTTAGCGGGTAGGGAAGACACAGGCCCGCCTGAAGAGGGGGGAGACTATACCGTGGCTGAGTGTAGCATATGGGATCGCCAGTGGGGATCGCACATAGCAGGCACCTATACCTAGAACGTGAACTGACCGAGCGGGCATGCCAACAACGTAATGGCTAGGTACCCGACTCCTCCGCTGAGTCAGGTGCTGGGGGCCTCGGAGGAACTCTGTAGGGTTCGCCAAATAGGGAACTCAACTGAACAGAGGGAAAAAAGTGCACGTATCTCTGAGTTAGCAAGTGTGTTTCAATACCAAACCAATTTTCCTCATTCACTGGCTTTATCCAGCACACGTAAGGAAAATCGGCGCCACTCAAAGATTATAATCTTACAAATGTATAGGTGTCGCACAGCCCGCAGCTCTACAGATGTTTATTAGAGAGGCGCCGCATGCTTACGCCCAAGAGGAGGCGATACTCTTAGGCGAGTGCGCTCTCACTCCTGGGGAACGCGGCTCTTTCTGGCACAGAAAAGCGAGAGAGATGGCATCCATTATCCGGTGGGCCAACCTTAGTATGGATACGGCACTTCCCATCATAACAGAAAAGGAGCTGCTTAGAGTTGTAAGGACTAATGTGGTCACATAGCACAGAGTGCGAACGGGACAAAGCAAAGAAAGGGGCTGGGTCTGCCTCCTCTGTAGGCAGCGCTTGCAGGTTCACTACGTGGTCTAAAAAGAAAGCACTGCAGGAACCTCTGGCACCTAGATGGGCCGGGGTCTCAGGAGAATGTGAGAGTGGGCCGGCCCGAATTGCTGGCAGACTTCGCTGACCGAAAATGCCTCCAGATACCCGACCCTCTTGACCGATGCCAACGCAACCAGCAGAGCTGTCTACCTGGACAGAAATCTAAAGATACTGAGTCGAGTGGATCGAGCAGACCTCGCCTAAGAGAGATCTCCAAGAGAGTATGAGAGGGGGACAGGATTGATTTAATTATCAACTGGATGATGAGGCGATGCTTTCCCAGCGCGCCATCATTGCCGTGTCCTCAGACCTTTAAGCCATTCCCAGAACACATCTTAAGACTAAAGGTGACCGTGCCTTCTGTGTTGTGGCCTCAAGACTCTGGAACTCTCTCCCTCTAGCACTGAGAACTCTGGGATCAGTTGAACTTTTTAAAAAACATTTAAAGGCACATCTTTTTGGTCAGGCTTTCAATTAACAGTATGGTGAGCTGGTTTTACAATGGTGTTTCTGTTCTTGGTTGTTTAACTTGTTTTAATGTTTTCTTTTATTGATATGTTTTCTTTTACCTGTTTTCCGGTTTTCTTTTATTGTAAAGCACTTTGTGATTTAATGCCTGTGAAAGGTGCTATATAAATTAACCTTTACTTACTAATTAACCTAGTTAAGCCTGCATTTTAAGCTGATTACTTGCTAAATAACTAGTAAAATATTATGTACTGTCATCATGGCAAAGACAAAAGAAATGAGTTATTAAAACTATTTTGTTTAAAAAAGTGTGTGTTGAAAAATGTTGTTGAAAAAAGTAATCAGCACTTGGGAAATATTTGAAAAATAGTTAAAAGTCCACAGGACTAAGCTAATAATTTTGTCTTCAACTTTATGTATATATACAGAAGCTGTACTGGTCATTTTCTGCCATGACATTATTTTTCTAAGAGCAGTAAACAGTTTTTCTCACAGATGTGGATTATTTTTTGAAGTGTTGTGTTTCGCCTCAATATTAAGTCGATCCAATTGTTTGAAATGTGGTAGTCATGTGCAGAAAAATGTGGATTGAAGGATTAAAGCGATAGTTCACCCAAAAATTTAAAAGTTCTCACTATTTACTCAACCTCAAGTGGCTCCAGACCTATATGAGTTTTATTTTCTATTAAACACAAAATAAGTTATTGTGAAAAATATTAGAAACCTATAACCATCAACTTCCATGGTAGAAAAAAAACAATTACTATTGAAGTGAATGGTTACAGGTTTTCATCATTTTTCAAAATAACTTCTTTTGTGCTTAACAGAAAAAAAGAAACCCAAACAGGTTTGGAATAAGTAAAGGATTCATGTTTTGGGTGAACTGTCCCTTTAAGCTCATGTTTGGGTGACTTGATGGCCGTTAGGGTGTGTTTGGTTTACAGAAGTGCGTGTGTGTGTGTGTGTGTGTTTGTCAGGTGCGGGTGAACGGCAAACACAGGAAGTCCAGCAGTCAGCCGTCCAGCTGCAGCCAGAACACAGAGAGCAGCAGCACCACACCAGAACCCAACCATGAGTCATCCGATAATGAAGGCAAGTCCATCAATCCATAAGCAAACACAAATGTACATGTTCTGATAGTTGAGCGCTAAATAAACAGCTCTTCAAGCCATTTAAATGGTCTGTAAGCCTGACTGTTACAAATACTTCAAAACATGACTAATCAGTAGGGCCAGACAGAATCTGCGGACATTTTATGCTATTTCTGCAGAGAATTTTGTAAAAATCTGCGGAATTATTTAGCGAGTGTCATAACTAAAAACTTAATATATGAAATAAAAAATAATACCTTTTACATTTTTATTTAATGTTTACAATGCAAATCCATCTAGATCCACTTATTTGGTAAACAAAGCAAGTCTCTTATATAATAGATCCACTAAAAGACAGAAAATATTACTTTACAAACTCTGTTGTAAATAAATCAAATGAACACTTTCATATTAGTCAATAATATTACTGAAATTAATTAAAAAACTGAATAAATATAAATTTACACACATTTACACAAGTAAATAAATAGACTCAATGATGGGCTGCGGATTTCTGCATGCGCAGATTCCGTGTGGGCCTACTAATCAGATTTTCAAAAGCATCCACAAGATCCACTACACTTTAAAATATACTTTTAAACTAGCTGCACTTATAAAAGTAGTTAGTTGTGAAGTTTGAAGTGGATCAAGAAGTTTTTCAAAATTGTCTGAAGACAAGAATGGGTGTTGAATAGTTTTAGGACAACGTTGACGAACTTTTGATTCACTTCAAATGTTGACTACTATAGTTGTGATTATTTATACAGCATGTGCACATTTATGGGAAAGGAAATAAAGGTTTTTATGGCAAAGAGCTAATAAATAGATTAGGAAAGTTCCACATGGTTGTCCCGCGATCACATTTTTTGGAACATTTATATGTAAAAATAAATATGTAATATCCCAATAATTCATTTTTAATGATTTGGTTTTTTGGATTATAATTAATGTATTTAGGTAGAGACTTTTTGATGTGTCATCAAATTAATGTCATTTTATTGGGTGTTTACTGTAAGTT
>CAIGQW010054506.1:6077872-6090052 GCA_903798125.1 Danio choprae
ATAAATAAACAGGACACATTCTAATGTACACACTTGACATTTTAAAAGCAAATGTCTCATAAATTTTACATTTTAAAAAACATTTTAAAAGCAAATGTACCATAAATACTGTTTATATACAGAAATTACACGAGTGTCACATTAACTTCACATGTGAAACACTTTTTTGGAACATTTATATGTAATATAAATGAGAAAAACACTAATTAATAATTTTTAAATATCAGTTTTTCCATGTTTACAGTTGAAATCAGAATTATTAAACCCCCTCTTTTTTTTTTTTTTTTTTTTTTTTTTTATATATTTTCCAAATGATGTTTAACAGAGCAAGGAAATTATCACAGTATGTCTGATAATATTTTGTCTTCTGGAGAAAGTCTTATTTCGGCTAGAGTAAAAGCAGTTTTAATTTTTTTTTTTACTATTTTAAGGTCAATATTATCAGCCCCTTTAAGCTATATATTTTTTTCGTTTGTCTACAGAACAAACCATCGTTATACAATAACTTGCATTACAATAACATATACAATAACATATACAATAACATCGTTATACAATACCATATCCTGCATAGTTAACCTAATTAACCTAGTTAAGCCTTTCAATGTCACTTTAAGCTGTATAGAAGTGTCTTGAAAAATATCTAGTAAAATATTATTTACTGTCATGGCAAAGATAAAATAAATCCGTTATTAGAAATGAGTTATTAAAACTATTATGTTTAGAAATGTGTTGAAAAAAATCTTCTCTCCGTTAAACAGAAATTGGGGAAAAAAATAAACAGGGGGGCTAATAATTCAGGGGGTTTAATAATTCTGACTTCAACTGTATGTTTTGAATTTTTTTAATTATTATTATTATTTTTCTTTTTTTAATTAGTATAATTAGGTAGAGACTTTGTGTTATCAAATTAATGTCATATTATTGGGTGTTTACTGTAAGTTATGATAAAAATGGATGACAGTTTTTTTTTTTGCTGTTTAAAAAAAATGAATAAACTGGACAATACTAAATGTACAAACTAGACTTTTTTTATGAATCTTTACCATAAATACTGTTCATATACAGAAATTAACTTCACATAAAAAAAATAAAACAATCACATTTCCACGTTTTACGTCATGTGAAGCTCATGTGATTTCATTCTCTCTCTCTCTCTCTCTCTCTCTCTCTCTCTCTCTCTCTCTCTCTCTCTCTCTCTCTAAGGGCTTTTATAAGTAACTGATTGTTTACTGATTACTGAGGGGAAAAATCTTCATTTCAATAAGTTAAAATCCTATTTTGAAAATAAACAATACATTAAAATAGTAATAAAAAATGAGGCAGAGTCAGCCAAATGACTGATTAAATCCTGACAAACAGCTCAAGAACTCTTTTATAAAAAAGAAACTGGCATTCAATCACTGGCTCCTTGGGAATGAAAATCTGCCCAAAATAAAACTGAAATAAATTAAAATAATTTATTCTAAACTAAATCCACATAGGGCGACGCGGTGGCGCAGTGGGTATCGCTGGTTCGAGCCTCGGCTGGGTCAGTTGGCATTTCTGTGTGGAGTTTGCATGTTCTCCCTGTTTTCACGTGGGTTTCCTCCGTTTGCTCTGGTTTCCCCCACAAGTCCATAGACATGCATCTTAGGTGAATTGGGAAAGCTAAATTGTCCGTAATGTATGGATGTTTCCCAGTGATGGGTTGCAGCTGGAAGGGCATCCGCTGCGTAAAACATATGCTGGATAAGTTGGCGGTTCATTCCACTGTGGCGACCCCAGATTAATAAAAGGACTAAGCCGGAAAAGAAAATGAATGAATGAATGAATAAATCCACTTAACAGTTATTATTATAAAACATAACTACATAATGGGTCATTAAGTAAAAATGTTAATTCTAAAGGCAATTATATTTGACAAAGACTGAAGTAAAGGAAATAACAAATGACTTCATTAATTCTTTACTTAGAAACCTAATTTATTAAAGAAGCAATCGTCCAAAATAATAGAATAAAATCATTCTAAAATAAAACAATAGAATTAATATGAAATCAAATCAAATTTCCTATGTTGCCTACATAGAAAGCAAAATAAATGAATGTGAACTGTCTACTTTAATGTTTCCAAATGTGAAGATAAATGATGTTCAATCAAATAGAATAATTAAACAACGTAATTATCGCTGGCAAATGATTAAAACTTAGTGGTTTAAATAATAGACTAAATATTGTATTTAAAAATCCCATAACTATTATGTATTTTGTCTTTTGATGTGTCATCAAATGAATGTCATTTTAGTGAGTGTTCTGTGATTTTTATTTATTTTTTTCCCATTCTAATCTAATGTATAGAAAAAATAAACAAATGTTGATGCTTCAAACCCCATTATATGTCTTTGACCACAACGTACATAAATAAGAACAACCCTTATAAGACATAAATAAAAAGATTTTTCCATCAAATAAAATCACTATAATAATCTGTTTACATATGTCTGATTTTGATTTCCTCAGGCTTCATGAACCAGTGTGCCAGATGCAGTAAAGAAGTGAAGGACATCGCTCTCATAGAGGCCTCGGTAGCAGCTATACAGAAAACACAGCAAGACATACAAAGGCAAGCACACCCGTACAAACTCAATTCAGGATTAGTACATTGCAACGGCTACTATTCAATACTATTTATTTATTTCTGTTATCCACCGTGGCTGAGAGAGCTCAAATCCGCTGCAAGTTATGAAAACACATAAAAATAGATCAGACCCTTATGGTATCTAAAAGCAGCGGAAGTCGTCATAGTTAAGTGAACTTAGAGTGCAGTGAATGGAAGAGTACCAGAAATATTTGTTTTGCCTTCCTAGTTGCTCAAATAATAAAAGAATAACTCCATGATAGTGATTAAAAGACTTACACGACTGATAATGGCAGTCAGAAGAGAGAACCATGTCAAATTTACTGTCGCGCCTATAGATGCTGCATTAGAAACACCTCATATATTCATTCATTAATTTTCGGCTTAGTCCCTTTATTAATCTGGGGTCGCCACAGCGGAATGAACCGCCAACTTATCCAGCATATGTTTTACACAGCGGATGCCCTTCCAGCTGCAACCCATCACTGGGAAACATCCATACAACTCAATCCAAACATCCATACACACTCATTCACACACATACAGTACGGACAATTTAACTTACCCAATTCACCTATAGCGCATGTTTTTGGACTTGTGGGGGAAAGCAGAGCACCCAGAGGAAACCCACGCAAACACGGGGAGAACATGCAAACTCCACACAGAAATGCCAACTGACCCAGCCGAGGCTCGAACCAGCAACCTTCTTGCTGTGAGGCGAATGTGCTACCCACTGCGCCACCATGCTGCCCACACCTCATATAAATGGAAATTATTATTTTATTAATTTGATGCAAAGATGATATGATAGAAAATATAGCTTTATAAATGTACATACATTTTTAAAAAATCTAAATATTAAAAACTTTCAAAGATTTAAAATGCTGGTGACCATTAAAGGCGTCATCACGGTCTTGTGAAAAGGGTCCGTAACACTTTAATCCGACTGACAACACTTGACAAAACACACAGCTAACAGTGCAAATAATAACAGAAATGTGTTGGGAGACCCCAAAAAGTTTATTGAATCCATTTCAATAAAACCTTTTTTTTTATATTTATTTAAGGGGTTTTTTTTATTGCAAAGAAATGCAGTTTACAATAGCTGTTCGACATTTTTTACAGCAATTTATCTAAATTAAGTTCCATAATCATGATAATAACAGAGCAACATATCACTTTACATGATACATTATGCTCAATCAATTGTGACCAAAAGCCAACAAATGTATATTTTTGTTTATTTATGTCATTGTCTCCGTAATAAATACACTTTTAACAACTAGAGTTTTCTTGTTTTGACACATTAAAATATGTCACTAAGAAATAATTGCACTAGATTTTTTTTTTTATTTGCTCTCATACTAATCCCTGTTATCTCACTTTCATCTCCAGAAACCTGAGTGCACTGGGTCGTCAGATAGCAAGGCACAAGACGGCAGAGGAGAGCAAGTCATTGAGCGGACGGCACTGTCTCATCCTCTGCATGCTGTTGCTCTTCCAGCTACTTATCAACCACGTCTTCACCTGAGACGCTGTCACCTAACGACCATCGCCTAGCAATCGTTGCCTAGCAATAAACACAGCCAAACGATCACCATCACACAGCCCCTCGAATGCCCCACCCGTGATGTTGCTACCAACCGTAGCAGCCGCACCATCAAGCACTAAGCACTTCAATTAGAGAGAAAGAGACTCTTGTTTTAATGAATATGACAGATAATCATTTCAGAGTGGATGTAAAACGATGTACTGCCACTCTCAATAATTGATGTGTTCCCACTTTCCTACGTACTTCCCTTTCTTTGCCATATGGGTCATATTTTTTTTCTTTTTAGAATGCAGTTGAATGGGTTTGTGTGTCTGTGTGTGTGTGTGTGTTACTCACAAACTTCCATTTATACACCGGGCCTTAATACTGATGCCAAAAAGGGGAAAAATGAACTGAGTGATCAGTTAAGTCCGCCAGTGCAATGTTTTTGTTTTGTTTTTTGGTTCGATTATTATTTTTTTGGCTCATACAAATTTGCTCATTTTATGATTTCTTTTACCAACACAGTGTTTCTGTACAGAACAATACAAAGAAGAGTAAATGTTTACAAACTTGATTGTACACTACACAAAGGAGAACAATGCTCTGACACCAAAAGCGTAGTGTAGATTTAGAATAGAATCGGCGGTGGCGCTACAATAAAAGAATGAACAATCAGCCATGCGACTGAGATATTCATATTCACGACTGGCATCGGGGAAGTCATTCACAATAGGGGACACGTGAGGCCTTCTGGGAAGTTCCAGTTCATTTGTGTTGCTCGGGTGAAGCGAGATGCGTTTGCTAACGAAGGCGTGACTGGCTAGTCGAAAGTGTATATACGTGAAAACATTTGAAATTAAGAATGTATTTATTTGATCATTTCACTTGATTTATTTTATATATAAACATACTGTTTATAAGAACACGTTCATTCAGGTTTTCCGGGAGCAAGTATAGTTGAGCACCAATTTACAGTAGGGAAAATAAGTATTGAACACGTCACCATATGAAAACATATTCCTAAAAGTGTCATTGACTTGACATTTTCCCCGGATGTTGGTAACAACCAAAGAAATTAAGTAATCTAAACTAATTAGTTTACAAATTAAGTTACGCATAATAAAATAAAAATGACGCAGGGAAAAAGTATTGAACACAGGAAGAAAGGAAGGTGTAGAAAGGCAGTGAAAGCCCAGACTGCAGCTGAAATCTCTCAGTAGTTTTTCAGCAACCCTCTGCCCTTCGTCACTGTAAATTAATATCAGCTGCTTCAGTCCAATATCTACATTAGCAGGATGATGAAGATGAAACTAGGGTGGACATTTCAGCAAGACAATGATCCAAAACACAGCCAAGGAAACTCTCAAATGCTTTCAGAGGAAGAAAATCAAGCTGTAGAATGGCCCAGCCAATCACCTGACTTGAATCCAATATAAAATACAAAATAAAGATCAGATTTGATAGACGAGACTCACAGAACCGTCAAGATTTTTTACACTGTTGAATTCTGTGAAAAAATCACACCTGAGCAATGAATGTCACTTCATTCTCCATATGAGAGGCGTCCCAAAAAAGCCTTTTATACAAAGTATTAAATACATTTCAGTAGTTCAGTACTTCTCCTTGTGTCATTTCATTGTTATTACACGTAATTAATTTTTCAGATTGTCTGCATAGTTTGGGTTTTTACCAAAATCTGGTTCAATTCCATGTCAACAGCTCCTTTAGAAATATTACTCCCAGGAAAATACATTATGTGTTCAACGCTTATTTTCCCTGCTGTACTTCCTCTTCCTAAGGCTTTTTTTGCTTTTTGTTGTGAAGTAAAATTTGAGTGTCTCTTTAGTGGAGAATTATTAAGGTCAAAGTACAAAACTTCCAATGCAGGATTCATATTGGAATATTTAGTTTGTTTTGCTTTAATGATGCTTGCACTCTTGAGCCACAGTTCAACCCATTGAAATTTAAAAGCATTTTACTCTTGTTCCTTCTTTTTTTTTTTTTACACAGCACTCAGTACAACGTCAACTTGTCTGACAACTGAAATGAATGAGATGTCAATGCCTCACTGTTTGTGAATGATTGTTGCAATTACAGCACCACAGTAAAACTTACATTTCAACACGTTGCCTTGTCATCTTTGCCACATTCAATTCAATTCATCTTTATTTCTATAGTGCTTTTACAATGTAGATTGTGTCAAAGCAGCTTAACATAGGAGATTATAGTAAACTGAAACAGTGTCAGTCCAGTTTTCAGAAGTTCAGTTTAGTTTAGTTCAGTGTGGTTGAAGTTTCACTGCTGAAAGTCCAAACACTGAAGAGCAAATCCATCGATGCTCAGCTCCACAAGTCCCAAACCATGCAAACCAGTGGCGACAGCGGCGAGGAACGAACTTCAACAATTGACGAAAGACCTAGAGAGAAACCAGGCTTAGTTGGGCACGACTATTTCTCCTATGGCCAAACTTCTTGTGCTGAGCTGCAGTCTAAGCGCCGGAGGCTAGAGAAAGCTGGATGTCTATCGTTGAGAAGCTGCAGCCGGGAAAGGTCCAGGCCGGCCCTTCAAGATCAATGCGAAGACTCGTCTGTCACTGGGGACTTACAGGAATCAGTCTCATGCTCTCCACTCCTCCTTGACCACCACAGCAGCTGCTCAGGATACGGCCTGGTCCAGGATTATGGAAACCTCAGGAATAATAAAAACAGACTAACATAAGCGCAGATGCCGTTCAAATTATAACATTCACATATGCAATAAGGAACACGTGTAGATCAGTTTTACAATCTCTTATAAACCTTGACAATACTGTCCATTCTGTTAGCATTCTTGAAAATGTCTACATTGGGCATAATGTTGGATATTGACTAATTGTGAATACACTGGAAACAGTACAGGGAATAAAGAGAATAAAAGAAATGAGAGGGAAATTTTGTTGTTAGGAAATAGATTTGAGTTGTAAATGATTGTTTGCGGGCATAAAGTCTATTCTTTTCAACACTGTTCTTAATGAGCAAAGTAATCCATACATACAAAGAAAACAAGTAATTAGTTCAGAAATGATGTTATGTAATGACACAGGGAAAACGTAGTGAACACATGAAGAAAGAAAGGTGTAAAAGACACGGAAAGCCCAGACAGCAGCTGAAATCTCTCAGTAGTTAGAAAACAACCCTGTCATTCTTCAATGTAAATGTATATTAGCTGCTTCAGTCCCAACACCTACATTACCAGAGGATGAAGATGAAACCGGGCTGGACTTTTCAGCAAGACAATGATCCCCAACACAGGCATGTAAACTCTCAATTGGTTTCAGAAAAGAAAGAATAGATTGCTAGAACGGCCCAGCCAATCACCTGACCTGGATCCAATGGAAAACAAGAACTAAAGATCAGAGTTGATAGATGAGACCCACAGAACAGTCAAGATTCAAGATCTTGTGTCATTCCATTGTTGTTACACATCTAATTGTTCAGATTGTTTTGTTTATTTGTATGGTTGGGGTTTTACCAAAATCTGGGTCAATTTAGTGTCTACAGCTCTCTTAGAAATATATATTTACCAGGGAACATTATGACATGTTCAATACTTTAGAAATAAGTATAACCTGCTCAACACACCAAGTGATTTTTAGATGAAACCTACATTATATATGAAGAGTTAAGATCCAAGTGCCATCTGAAATTTTCTTATAATTTTTTTTCCCTCAGGAACCTGTGCAGGTCTAGTAGTTTAAATATTATGGCAAATAAGTGTGAAATGACTGAACATAAACATAGAAAAATGCTCATTATAAAAGATTTTAGATGGCACTGCATTTGAATCGGAGTTGTATTGATGGAGTTGTAAAATGATTCCAAAATAAAATCCTAATTCCAAAAAAGCAACCCAGGCTTATTCTGAAAACGTACTTCTATATACATTTCTGGAGTGCACCAAATACATCCCAGGAGCTACGTTTTTTTACAGTTTTTGTTTTCGCGAATCCACCAGAGGCCGCTGTGTATGCTTTTTGAGATCTCAAATTTCTCTCACAAGTGCCATTCGCGCCTGTTGTTCTCATGTAAATCCACCAGAGGCCGCTGTCGACTGACTGACTGAATGACTGGCCGATCAACTGACCCACCCTCCTCCTTCCCTAAACCCAACCAATAGTATTTTCAAAAGCACCGACTGACCAGCGCCCATCCACTTTCCTAAACCCAACCGACAATTTTAAAGACACCCAGAAAAAGAAAAGCCCTCGCCTGATTTTTACCACGTTTTCAGATTTTACCACATTCTTGCCCTGCTATTTACTCATTTACTTTATTTTTTGGATTCTGTTTTTGTCTTACCTGCTTTCTAAAACCGTTCTTTACTGGACTCGAACCCCGTCGTCATGGTCAACTCCTCTATGCGTCTCAAGTCCGCCGACGTACATGCCGAGTTCAGTTGAACTCGGCATGAAGCTGGTAACAGCAGGAAAACTATCCATACGGGGGTAAGCGATCAGCTGTAAGCAAAAAAAGGAATGGCATCCTACCGCCCCGTAGCGTTCGTTTTAAAGACGAAATGCAGCCATACGTACTTCTGGCTACATAATTCGCGATCTCCAGAAGTATTGGGCTACATTTTCAGAATGAGCCTATGTTGAAAGAAGTGAAGTGTTTCTTTAATAACACCTTAGCAACTGCTTGGCAATGCCTTGGCATCCACCAAAAGGCCCTAGCAGTCATATGTCAACTACCTACAAACCATTACAGTGGGAGTCATCCGCAATTGGAGTTTTCTCTTTTGTTGTCACAGCAGAAGCCTGTCAGGACATGGTGAAATAAAAAAAGCGTGCATGCTGTCTAAAAATCCCCTTCCACTTCCCTGAGTAAATCCAGCTTTTTGAGAACACAAAAAAAAACATGCTGTCTGTCTGTGTGATCTGTTCAAAGGAATAAAGCCAACCAACCTGCGGGTATGTAGGAACAATCAAAAGAAAACCATGACTTTCCTCCAGGCGGAGGCTGGGTGGGTTTTTTTAGGAGTGCATGAGTCAGCATCCCACTTACAGGCAATAATACAGCAGTAGGTTAGGAAACAAGTTCTATTTTAGTTCAACATCTCATGCGTGATTCCTTGGTTTCAGGATGTTACATGTCAAGTTTACAAATCTCTAGGGAACAAATCGGGCAGCGTTTTCTTGTTTTGATTCAGTGATTCATGATTAATTCCATGGTGATCTTCAGTTCATACGTCGAAGCATCACAGTGGATGGATAAGTTCAGTGGAACAACAATAATTGCAAAAAGGTCCAAGGCCTGCAGGCTACATGTCTATGAGTAGGCGAACACACTGGATCTTTGTGCTCGGATACAAGTGGGGGAAGACGGAAACACGTCCAAATCGCAGGCCCTAATTAGGTCACATGTGTGCTGGACTCCACACAAAAGAATTCCTTCCTCCTACAGCTGTGTAATATGCTTTCTGGGACAGAGAAGTATGAACATAAGTTTTGATGTCTAAAGATAATGTGCCTATCAAATGAGGGGTTTTTTTAAGGTGGAAGTGACCCATGTTTAATTGTCAGTAGATCAGGGTGTGGGTGTTCTGACAGTACAACTGTAAGTCAAGACCCTCAAAGGAATGCCGGTCCTGTAAGGTTCATAACGTCCCACCTTTCTTTGTTAGTGTTTTTTGGATGCTCTTGGCATACCTCCATTACCAAGGCCTGCAAGGAGTCTTTGTTCACCATTAATGTCTTCAGTGCTGTCACATATTTGGAAATTGTCATTTATGGAATGTAACTTTCCACAAGGTGGTCTGTGTTGTCTTCTTCATGTCGCTGTACACATTAAGTACACAATGTTGTACACATGCTGGTGAAGGGACTTTTCCTGGACTCTCGTTAAGACAAATTTATTGTTGTTAGCTGTGCTGAATGCTTATGTAACATAAAGAGGTAGTGGATTGTCTGATAATCAGAAGTCTTGCAAGCTGTTTCATATTTTATACCTTAAACATTCATTCACTCATTCATTCATTCATTCATTTTCATTTCGGCTTAGTCCCTTTATTAATCTGGGGTCGCCACAGCGGAATGAACCGCCAACTTGTCCAGCATATGTTTTACGCAGCGGATGCCCTTCCAGCTGCAACCCATCTCTGGGAAACATCCATACACACCCATTCACACTCATACACTACGGACGATTTAGCTTACCCAATTCACCTATACCGCATGTCTTTGGACTTGTGGGGGAAACCGGAGCACCCGGAGGAAACCCACGCCAACACGGGGAGAACATGCAAACTCCACACAGAAACGCCAACTGACCCAGCCGAGGCTCGAACCAGCGACCTTCTTGCTGTGAGGCAAACATGCTATCCACTGCGCCACCGTGAGGCCCATACCTTAAACAGCGTGTCCAAATTACAGTACATCATATCAAAAATCAGGTTTCTAGAGAACTAGTTAGAACAGACAATTCTAAGACCTTGTAGTCCAGTTAACATGTCCATCTAGATAAATGCAAGTTACAATCAACTAGGTCTGTTAAGCCAACTGGGTTTAATAAGTAGCACTATTGTCTCACATCTGGAAAATCCCCAGTTTGAGTCCCAGCTGTACAGCAGACTTTCCTGGATTTTGAATTTCCCTAGTTTCTTATTCGCTATACTCCCTAGTTCACCCTTAATCCAAAGGCATCTGAGACAGCTGACCCACAGATCGCAAGTTGTCTCTAGATGAATGTGTCATTTTTATTTGTAATTATTTTACACAAAATGTTAATAAATCTGGTGACACGGTGGCTCAGTGGTTAGCACTGTCACCTCACAGCAAGAAGGTTGCTGGTTCGAGTTGGCATTTCTGTGTGGAGTTTGCATGTTCTCCACGTGTTGGCGTGAGTTTCCTCCGGGTGCTCCGGTTTCCCCCGCAAGTCCAAAGACATGCGGTATAGGTGAATTGGGTAAGCTAAAATTGTCCATAGTGTATGAGTGTGTATGGATGTTTCCCAGAGATGGGTTGCAGCTGGAAGGGCATCCGCTGCGTAAAACATATGCTGGATAAGTTGGCGGTTCATTCCACTGTGGCGACCCCAGATTAATAAAGGGATTAAGCCGAAATGAAAATGAATGAATGAATGAATAAATTGGCCGTAGTGTATGTGTGTGGATGAGTGTGTATGGATGTTTCCCAGTACTGGGTTGCAGCTGGAAAGGCATCCGCTGTGTAAAACATATGCTGGATAAGTTGGCTTTCATTCCGCTGTGGCGACCCCAGATTAATAAAGGGACTAAGTTGAAGGAAAATAAATGAATAAATGAATGTTAGTAAATCTGACCCAAAGACTTTACATGAATTCTACCTAGTGGCGAGAGATTGCACAGACACTAGGCAAGGTGAAGTATATATTGCAGTTGTCGCAATACACAATGCCTGCATATACAGTATGTACCAGTCTAATGAAGTATCCTAAAAATGAAAAAAATGCATAAAAAACATTTCACATGCCCAATTATCATGCTGGCAAGCTAATACTTCATTTACAGATGTCACTTATAAAACTATTCAAATTAAGAGGGGAGGGTATAAGTAACTTAGTAGATCTGACTGAAGAATTAGCTAATTGTTATACAAATGGTCAGTGAATTAATAGCTTGAACTTCTAATAATCACAGTTAGTAGCTATGAATAAAAATAACCACTACATTGTTGGAGATCTACAGTAGTAGTTAGTCCACATGTTCTGGCTTGTCAAGCCATAGTGCTTATGCAAGGGATGTGAGTTTGAACTTGACTGTGTGATTTCTCAATTCCATTGCCCCTTTTATCACAACTTCTGGAGTTTTCCTTGTTTAACCTTCCTGTTGACTTATAATTAAAAATTATCTTTTTTTTTCTAAAATGACCCCAACATTAGAATTGTTTTTCTATTGTCATATTTTCATGAAGGCTGTACACATTTAGAGTACAACGCTTGTCAATTTTGAGCACTCCTGCTAGCTATAAAACCATTTTTACACCACAAAAAATGACCTCATTACCTGTTAATGT
>CAIGQW010054506.1:6135395-6149656 GCA_903798125.1 Danio choprae
AGCTGCAACCCATCTCTGGGAAACATCCATACACACCCATTCACACACATACACTACGGACAATTTAGCTTACCCAATTCACCTATACCGCATGTCTTTGGACTTGTGGGGGAAACCGGAGCACCCGGAGGAAACCCACACCAACACAGGGAGAACATGCAAACTCCACACAGAAACGCCAACTGGCGAGGCTCGAACCAGCGACCAGCGACCTTCTTGCTGTGAGGCGAACGTGCTACCCACTGCGCCACTGTGAGGCCTATATATATATATGTATATATATATACTACCTGACAAAAGTCTTGTCGCAAATTCAAGTTTTAGGAACAACAAATAATAACTTGACTTCTAGTTGATCATTTGGTATCAGAAGTGGCTTATATGAAAGGCAAAGTCCTGTAGATTCCGCTTATTTTTACCAAAATAAAATATGATCATGCCTTGATTTTTAATTATTTCTTTGGATTCATCTTTAATGCCTCCTCCTTCATCTTACCCCAGACTCAATAATGTTCATGTCTGGTGACTGGGCTGGCCAATCCGGGAGCACCTTGACCTTCTTCGCTTTCAGGAACTTTGGTGTAGAGGCTGAAGTATGAGAAGGAGCACTATCCTGCTGAAGAATTTGCCGTCTCCTGTGGTTTGTAATGTAAGAAAAATCTACCTTCTGCCACTTTTCCAAATGATCAACTATAAGTCAAGTTATTATTTGTTGCTTTTACAACTGGGATCGATTACAAGACTTTTGTGAAGTAGTGTATATATTTTACATTTTGTCAGTTTAGTGGCTAATTCATACAAATTTGTATGAGTTCAGTCACACGAGAATGTACAATTTTAAAAAGGAGGCGTGGCACCAAACCCCACCCCTAAACCCAACCGTCATTGGCGGAAAAGCAAATCATACTAAATTGTACGAATGAAATCGTACAATTTCATACGAATTAGCCACTAAATCAAAAAGTTATGAATTGCTTTACGATAGCATTGATATAATCTCACAGTCGTCAGTGATGACGCAAGTTTTGACTGGAGCTTTAAAAAACATTCTTGAAGTGATTATGTTGATGGATTTTTAATGAATCTTGTTTAATTTAAATTTGTTTTGAATGTTTGTTTTTAAAAGTATTTTAACAATTTTTCCGCATTGCATTGTTATAGCATGAACAGCTCAACAGGAAAAAAAAAATTTCTATATACTTAAAGGTGGGGCAGGACGTTGGCGCAGTGGGTAGCGCTCTCACTCAGCAGTGGGGGGGTGGGGTGGTGGTGGGGGGATGGGGGTTGTCTCCTCCTGGTTCTCCTGGGCGTCCGCTGCGTAAAGCATATGCTGGATAAGTTGGCGGTTTATGCCGAATGAATGAATGAATGAATGAATGAATACTTAAAGGTGAGGAAGAATGAAAAACTGGATATACCTTGGCATAGCTGAAACATAGGAGTTGCCTTGTTCTCATGCAAATCCAGTGAGTGTAAAATACAAACAAAACACTGATTCTGGCATTACTCAGGAAATCATTAATATGCATGCCCACAGCAGCATTTGATTGGCCACAACATTTGCCAGTGAGATATATTTTTCCATATTTATCACAGCTTTGTATGTGGGACTTTTAAAAAAAAAAAAAAAAATTAACAAACAGAAAAGACATTAGGTTTGGGGTAGGGCTGGGCGATATGGCAAATAATAATCATCAACATTTTATCCAAAAGTTAAATTGATTCACAATTTTTTTTTAAAATGTAAAAAATCAATTCTACCTAGTCAATAACAAAAATACAACAACAGATTCACTATTAGTAACTTCGTAACCATCTGATCATAATCTTAGTGGGCATCCCAAACATAAACACTAAACAGGATTCAAAATTAACTTAGCACTGGTGATCCCAACTTTAAGAGTTTAGGAGCACCCACCAGCACCACTACTATTAATTGTATATAAATGGGTTTATTGCATATTTGAAAGCACCACCAATCAGGACTAGCCATGGCCTGGTTTAAGATTCTGACGGTATCATAACCTTGAATAAAAATATCATGGTTTAATGGTCTTAAATATGTTCTTATTAAATGTTCGGGTAAAAAACAATTCATTTTTTTTCCCCATTGAACACAATATATTTTATTATAAGAAACATTTTAAATTGGCATTCCGCTGTGGCAACACCCCGTTATATATAAGGAACTAACCCGAAGGAAAATGAATGAATGAACATTTCAAATATTTTTTAAGAGTTAACATGTCAGGCTAAATAATTAAAATAAATCATTGACTTCTGCTATCCACATTCATTCATTCATTTTCTTTTCGGCTTAGTCCCTTTATTAATCTGGGGTCGCCACAGCGGAATGAACCGCCAACTTATCCAGCGTATGTTTTACACAGCGGATGCCCTTCCATTTGCAACCCAGAACTGGGAAACATCCATACACTCTCGTTCACACACATACATTACGGCCAATTTAGTTTATTCAATTTACCTATACCGCATGTCTTTGGACTGTGGGGGAAACCGGAGCACCTGGAGGAAACCCACGTGGACACGGGGAGAACATGCAAACTCCACACAGAAATGCCAACTGAACCAGCGACCTTCTTGCTGTGAGGTGACAGTGTTAACCACTGAGACAACATGTTGCCCTTCTGCTATCATCATTAGTTTCAAAAACACAGATTTCTTTACAACTTGAAAAGGCATCTTTGGATATCATCCTTTTCTCTGGATATACAGTAAGTCACTCCCCTGTTCAGGTCTGTAGCATGCTTGGATGTGCATGCATAAGCGACATCCAATGTATTGGTGCATTCTATGGCACTTAAAACAGAAAAAGAAAAAAGAAATGCCTCTTTTGCAACCAAGCATTACTTAATCCGGTTTATAACTAGATAAAATCTGCTACGCCCTTCCCAAAAAACCTGCTCGTTCATTTCATGCCCCAGTAATATGGAAAACACATATAATTACATAAACTTTAATGTCATTCAAATTAATCAGAAAACTGATCATTTGCATTATAGAAGATTGAAAAGAGTTTTATGCAGACAATATAACATATATCGTGTTGTTTCTTTTACTTGTTATATTTTGCAATCTAAACAAGTTATTCATACTTGGCATCTTACATAACAAAGAGCAATGACATTGCGGGATGGTTAAATAAACAGTAGTAGGTGAAAGGATCTGAGCTGGTTTTCATTTTATTCCCAGGTAAGAGTGATTTATGAACTAGCTTTAGGAATACATCTAATCCCTGATTAAGCCTAGAAGGCCTGTCCCTTGAATTGTATTGTAGCTTGCCGGATAGAGAGTGACAAGCAAGTAATGCTTCACTATTGTTTCAATGAGAACATAAATAAGCCCTGACATCTTCATGAATGAGCTAACATAACCATACAACATTTATCTGAGACTATCGCTCAACAAGTGTCCTTACGAGTAATTCTAGCTTCAGTCACTCATTAAGCATGTGCAGCTATTACGTAAGACTAATTAACATTATTTGGCTTTCAAGAAAAAAAACTATAGTTTTACACTAACCGGCCACTTTATTAGGTATAGCTTACTAGTACCGGGTTGGAGACCCAATTGTCTTCAGAAATGCCTTTATCCTTTGTGGTTTAGATTGAACAGGGTACTGGAAATATTCCCCAGAGATTTTGGTCCACATTGGCATGATAGCATCACGCAGTTGCTGCAGATTTGTTGGCTGCACATTCATGATGCAAATCTCCTGTTCCACCACATCCCAAAGGTGCTCTATTGGATTGAGATCTGGTGACTGTGGAGGCCATTTGAGTACAGTGAACTCATTGTCATGTTCAAGACACCAGTCTGAGATGATTCGTGCTTTATGACATGGCGCGTTATCCTGCTGGAAGTAGCCATCAGAAGTCGAAGACTCATCAAACCAGGCAAGGTTTTTTTAAATCTTCTATTGTCCAATTTTGGTGAGCCTGTGCGAATTGTAGCCTCAGTTTCCTGTTCGTAGCTGACAGGAGTGGCACCCGGTGTGGTCTTCTGCTGCTGTAGCCCATCCGCCTCAAGGTTTGAAGTGTTGTGCATTCAGAAATGCTCTTCTGCATACCTCGGTTATTTGAGTTACTGTTGCCTTTCTGTCAGCTCGAACCAGTCTGGCCATTCTCCTCTGTCCTCTGCAATTGGACAAGTGTACCTAATAAAGTAGCCGGTGAGTCTATATATCCCACATTTTGCATTATGGCAAACTCTTTTTTTTTTTACTCTTCCTTAAAGCCTCTCCCATTTTCAAAATTAGAGTCCAACTTACATAGTAAGTATAATTCAAGCTTTGATAAACTTAAAAATAAGGGGGAAAATTATCATTGTTGTAATGTCACTAGGAAAAGTTGTGGCCAATGAAACGTTGCCTGTGGCATAATTAATTCATTTTTGGAATCTACTGGTAAAGTGGATATTTACTGGTATTACTTTTGTACAATACAAGCACAGCCGTTAAGAGGCAATTTCTGGTTAACGATATCAGAATTTATCAGTATTTTGAATGTGTGAATGGTGCTTTTCGGGAAAAAATTACAGTACAGCGCGTTTTTAAAATTTACTGGTAAACCCATTACGGTAATTTTATGGATATTTACTGGTATTACTGTGTGAAAGAAACTACTCATTTCATTAAAAAATGCATCTTTAGTCAATACACAGTAACCTATCATAATCAGTTTCAACACTAAATCTCTGAGACCCAGGACCCAGCCCAGAGGTCCAGGATTTAACCCCTAGGTAAGCCTGTACATGGCTGGATGGAGCCCCTGGATGGAGACCAAAAATCCCTAAGATAATCAGACAGAGGTTTGTTATGTTCGAAATCGAAGGGAACACACTGTACACAGTAGTAATGTATTTTTACACCCAGTGACGGTAACTGTCAGCAGAGATAAAACAGCGTCACCCGCAGCAGCTGTGTGCGGTAACACAGTGGGATGAAGATTTACATAAACTACCAGACGGAGTCAACACGAATGACTGCAATATCATTTTCCATAACAAAGATCTTAATAGCACTTTCTGTATTATGGCGCAGCCATTTCCCATTTAATATTAGCACAGTTAGAGATATGGCGCCTCCTTGCATTATCAGACATCTCATGGAACAATACAGCACTTATTTTGGTGCCGCCAATCTGAGAGAGAGAACACAAATCTCTCTGTTAAGCTCTAGTGAGGGTTGTTTCCGCTGTGGGACATTAAAAGAGGGTCCACACAAGAGGGTCCATGGTCCCAGTGAAGGGTGGTCAGGCAAACCAGGCAGCCATAAAAGGCAAGTTTGGCTACAGAGGCAGCTGGGGAAGAACGTAAGGCTCTCTGTCAAGTGTGACTTGAAGGATGGTTTCAGACTTGAAGGTCTCGAGTTTGTGGTGTTAAGCCGCTGAGGACAAACACATAAAACTCAAAGACAAACAAAAGGGTTTGGGGGATTTGAGAATGTGAAGTGATTCGCTTTCCGTAAGTAGGGTACAAACTGTAGTTCCAAAATAAATAAATAAATAAAATGTTTGATATTCAATCAAATAAAATAAAAAAACTAATGAAAGGGAAGATAACACTCGGGATGAATAATTATCTTGCATAAAATTTATCTAAATACTCTAATTTACAATGCTAAAAAGACAACACAAAGGATTCTCTGAAGAAAAATGACATCCACCAAACAAATAATTGAACAACATCAGTTTTCCAATCAGTTTCCCAGCATTAATTAAAGGAAGAATGCAGGCAACAATTAAATTAAATTAAAAAAAGAAGAAGCTCAAGAAGGCGGAATGATGCAAGATTTTGTGTTGTTAAAAAACTTAAATGGATGATTGGGGCTCTTATTTTGTTTTTTGAGTAACATACAAGAATTAGCTGCTAAAGGCAGTACTAAGTATATACAAATAAACAAACAAAAATGTACACCCCCATACTTAATGCACTGGGTTTTCTTAATGATAGTTGTTAATATTGTGTTGGGTCTCTGATAGAAAGATGGACCTCAAAATCCTACAGCCTCTGCTGGACCAAATATCCTGAAGATACCAAACAATGGACCTGGAGGATTTTTCTGAAGAACAGCAGGCCTTTAAACTGCACAGGACAAATGATTCACAAATAACACAAAACATCAGACAGTAATGATTAAAGGGAATTCTGTTATCGTCTTGTAGAATATCTGCATACCCTACCCTTCTGATGCCCTTCCAGCTGCAACCCAGTACTGGGAAACATCCATACACACTCATTCACACAAATACACTACGGCCAATTTAGTTTATTCAATTTATCTATACCCTGTCTCTGGACTGTGGGGGAAACCGAAGCACCCAGAGGAAATCCACAGAAATCCACAGATATGCCAACTGACACAGCCGAGACTCGAACAAGCGACCTTCTTGCTGTGAGGCAACAGTGCTAAACACATTAAACACTGATCATATTTTTGTGTGTTTATGCATGAACCCAAGATATAATTTAGAGAAAAAAATTTGGTCGCACTTCATATTAAGTGGCCTTAACTAATATGTACTTGCACTGAAATTAATCATTTGTTACAACGTACTTACTCTGTAAATACATGTTTTTACTTTGTAATATTTACTTTGTTAATATAAAGTGGGACCAACATTTTTGATATGGACAATAAATTCAATATCTGTTTTTCTGTGATGAAGAGGTATCCTCAACTGAACAGAGTCACGTGTGTTATGCTAACCTAAAAACATGAGGTAAAACCATGATTGGTTGGAAACCAATAGTTACATTTTTAAAGTTAAAAGGTATAGATATTTTTAGAAAAAAGTAAATTACCTGTTGTAAGGAGTGTCTGTGTAGTTGATGGTTGAGCTCCAGATAACTACTAATGAGGGCCTTTTTGAAAAACAAAAAGGTGGGAAAAATAAAGCCCTAAATAAAACTAAATAAAAAAAGAAAAATTTTTGCATAAAAAAGAAAAGAGTTCTTCAGGATGATACATTTCTAATTAGAACTTTGAAGAGCAATGTTTTTTTTTAGTTTGCCTAATTTACCGAATTTCTAAATTGACTGTCGGACTCTGGAACAGTCTACCTAGCATTGTTTGGGAGGCAGGAGCCATATCTCACGAGGAAACGTAACTATTTTAAGTTTTCTCAGTTTAGTGGCTGATTCATACAAATTTGTACGAGTTTAGTCATACAAAAATGTACGATTTTTAAAAGGAGGTGCGGCACCAAACCCCACCCCTAAACCCAGTCGTCACTTGGGCATAAGGAAACCTTGCTAAACTGTACCAATGAGATCATGTGAATTTATACGAATTAGCCACTATATCAAAAAGTTACGAATTGCCGTGAGATAGCGTTGGAGGCTATCTCTTTTCCAGTAGCATGCACATGACACACGAACACAATAATATTGTAATCCCAACTATGGCCTGTTTCCACTGAGTGGTACGGTACGGTTCGGTATGCTTTTAAGGCCGTTTCCACTGTCAAAAGCTACCAAAAAGTGAACCGTACTCTACCATTTTTTTCCTTTTCTTTGCAAAGGGTACCTAGCACGACAAAAGGTTACCAAAAGGTGGAGCAAGATGCGCAGCTGAACACTGTTAGTTTACAGAGAAACGTCACTAGCGCATACACAAGCAGGAGAATGAAAACAAAGGAACCGCCATTTTTAAATATACAACCGAGACATTACACCGTAATAATATATGCATATAATAACGAGCCATGGTCGACCCGAGCTCAAACCAACCTTTGTCGTCGTCTTGATGAACAGCCACAAAGTCAAAAAGAACAAAATGTGCCTTGTCTTGTTTTTGTTTTACAAGGCATCTAAAAGTGCGAGCGGTTTCACTTTTTCCAGAGAGCTCGCGATCGCGCGCGCGTATATATTTGAAATTACAAACTTTTTGAGCTGATGATAATAATGTGCGCGTGATTATTGAAGTGCTTCTGACTGACATCCTTTCAGAAACTGAGAAACTCGAGAGTGAAGTGCGAAAAAACAAAGGAAAAGCCGGAAAAAACAAAGGAGCAAATGATTCTTTTAGCAACTTAAAACATGAACAAACTGCCATGTTTAACTATTATCATCACCTTTTTGACTATTATGAACTCGGAATAGAGGAATTACTATCTAACAGAGGTTAAATGCAGTGGCGTAGCGGATGGGCCCGCAGGACACGCACCGCGGACACTGAACGTCCGCGACACGGTTCCCCCCCTTATGCCCCCCTCCCTTATTCCTCTTCAGGGTGGCGCTGAATAAATTTAGCATATGCATACCCCGCCTTTTGTGGTCAAGCATGGCTGCCTGCTTTATAAAACTGCTTCATTTTAGTCTATCTGCTTCTCCCGAGTCCCAAATACATAGCATGTTTAATATAAGTTTAGATATACTTATAAATAAGGGGAAACAATTATTATAACAATTATAAAATTATAACAATTATAATTTTTGTATTTTCACTAGGAAATAGCCAATCAAACAAGCTTATATAAATGATACTGTGTGCATTGACATCTATGTGAGTTTTGTTTTGATTGGCCTGTTTTTTTACTGGAATTTTACAACCATGGGATTTACATGAGAACAAGCAAAACATTGATGTTTGAGGCTCACGGTTTGTAATTTCTATGTACTGAACTCTTGTTATATTCTTAGATATGTTCAGAAGTTTTACTTTTTTTTTCTAAATTATTAAGCCCTGCTTTGTCCGTATTTATAGAATCTTAGTCAGTACTGCGAAAGTGGCATTATAATTTGAGAGAACTTGAGAGGGTGAGAAAGAAAGAGTGTTTATATGCATCTGATGAGAGGGAGACGAGACCACAATGGCCATGACATTTGAAACTGTGGGGGAGTCAGAACTTTCTCCAAGCCAACAGACAACACTGGATAAGAGATTCTTTGTTCTGTATTCATATGATTTTTTTCAGTCTATATTAGAAACTCTAAAATCTAGTGCAAGATTTAGTGTATTTTGAGTATAAAAAAAAATGGTAACAATTCCCTATGATGTTTCAGAACAAGTTGCCAACTTCATGTAAACAACAAAAATGCTGTGTTCCACACAATTCCTTCATGTTGTCCCAGCACAAATCGATTATTCATTCATTCATTCATTTTCATTTCGGCTTAGTCGCCTTATCAATCTGGGGTCACCACAGTGGAATGAACTGCCAACTTATCCAGCATATGTTTTATGCAGCGGATGCCCTTCCAGCTGCAACCCATCACTGGGAAACATCCACACACACTCATTCACACACATACACTACGGACAATTTAGCCTACACAATTCACCTATACCGCATGTCTTTGGACTTGTGGGGGAAACCGGAGCACCCGGAGGAAACCCACACCAACACGGGGAGAACATGCAAACTCCACACAGAAATGCCAACTGACCCAGCCGAGGCTCGAACCAGCGACCTTCTTGCTTTGAGGCGATCGTGCTGCTCAATGCGCCACCGTGAGGCCTACAAATCGATTAAGTTAACAATTGTTTTTACAAATTGAAGTGGATTGAACATAAAACAATTAAGTTTTGCAAAAGAGAACTCAAGAATTGTGTCGATTTTGCTCATTTTAAATGAGTAGTTTGAACAAGCAGCAAAAATATATATTTTTAAGTGTATGACGTGTTCAGTCTACAAGCATGTGCAAATATTTAACAAACAAAAAAATGTAGAGTAATATAAAAAAAACATAATATTCTTTTAGGAGATGAATGTATTATTTACCACCAAAAATGGCTAACTTGCATCATGTACAGCGGAGAAAAAAAGTATTAAATACGTCACCATTTTTCTCAGAAAACATATTTCTAAAGGTGCCATTGACTTGAAATTTTTTCTGGATGTTGGTAACAACCAAAGAAATCCATATATGCAAAGAAAACAAATCTAATTAGTTTACAAATGAGGTTATGCGTAATAAAATGAAATGACGCAGGGAAAAAGTATTGAACACATGAAGAAAGGGAGGTGTAAAAAGGCAGTGAAAGCCCAGACAGCAGCTGAAATCGCTCAGTAGTTCTTCAGCAACCCTCTGCCCTTCCTCGGTGTAAATGAATATTAGCCGCTTTAGTCCAACATCTACATTAGCAGGATGATGACACAGCCAAGGAAACTCTCAAATGCTTTCAGAGAAAGAAAATCAAGCTGCAGCATGGCCCAGCCAATCACCTGACTTGAATCCAATAGAGAACAGGAAACAAAGATCAGATTTGATAGACGAGACCCACAGAACCATCAGGTGACTTCATTCTCCATATGAGGCATCTTTAAGCTGCCATCTCCAAAAAAACCTTTTACATAAAGTATTAAATACATTTCAGTGGCTCAGTACTTTCTCCTTGTGTCATTTCATTGTTATTACACACAACTTATTTTTCATATTTTTTGTTTTTGTTTTTTATGTTTGTGTTGTTTGGGTTTTTACCAAAATCTGGTTCAATTCCATGTCAACAGCTCCTTTAGAAATATTATTCCCAGGGAAAAAACATGGCGTGTTCAATACTTATTTTCCCCGCTGTAATTGCTTTCATGCTCTTAAACATCACAAAACTACAATGCTAATAATGTCATTCCAACCATGCCAAGATGATAAAAAGCACCAGTCGGCCATGCAGACAAATTCTGCCCATACCACTTTAAAGTATAACAAGATTTGAAGATAATTCTGAGCAACATCACGAACTGCTGAAAGAAACCAGAGCAAGAGGTGTGGAAGTGGGAATGATACCACACAGAACCTATCCCTCTTTGGCTGGATTACACACTTGAAAAAGTACTAAGAGAATGCCAAGGAGTATGTCACACAAGTCAGTGTCATCGTAGAGAGCCGGCGTTCATGACCGCAGCACCAATACTGTCAGTGTTGAGATTCCTGACATAGCTAAAGGGTTCTGGAATCTGGTTTGGTTGGGGATCAGTTTCCCGCTCTAATTTCCTTCTAATTATGCACACAGAGTAATGTGCACGTGATCTGTGGCTCAGTGGTTAGCACTGTCACAATAAGGTCACTGGTTCAAGTCCCAGCTGGGTCAGTTTGCATGTTCTCCCTGTGTTGGCGTGGGGTTCGGGTGCTCCGGTTTCCCACACAGTCCAAAGACATGCGATATAGGTGAATTAAATAAACTTAATTGGCCATAGTGTATGTGTGTGAATACGTGTGTATGGGTGTTTCCCAGTACTGGGTTGCAGCTGAAAGGGCATCCGCTGTGTAAAACATATGCTGGATAAGTTGGCGATTCCTTCCGCTGTGGCAACCCCTGATGAATAAAGGGACTAAGCCGAAGGAAAATGAAAGAATGAATGAAAATGTGATCTGCATTTGTCTGAGCAAAACCTGGTGTCAGGATTCTAAGGGGACGAATGTGGTTGTCAAAACACTGACATTTGATTGCTAAGGTACACTTATGTCCTGTTTGCCTTTAGTCTGCATGCAGGTCTATACACTCAAAAAAATTTATCATAATGAAGTTTATCAATAACAGGTTTATCATGAAGTTTATCAGGTGTTTTTTATGTTGTCAGATTCCTTAAAATCAATCTAAATCTATTTAAATTGAATACTAATCAGATTTAATTAAAGATATGAATATGTTATAAATATATTTAGCTGTAGAAAAAGCCAGGTCCAATTAGTTAAATTCTATGAGATTGGCTTACTTAATATTTGGGGGCAAAATTGAAGCAGCAATGTACTCCACACAATAGATGAATAAATAAAAAGCATTTAAAACACATTGGATTCATTGATTTTATTACAGAAATCTTGTTCTTATTGGTTTAATTTATGTTTAACTAACAAATATCAATCACATAAAGTGTATTAGTTCAACTGTGTTATCCAAATGAATGAAAATTTTATATGCAATCAGAATATAATTTGTTAGGCCTAAATATTGTTTAGTGCATGTTCAGTGTATGATATTCTGGTTAAGTTCGTACCTTCACGAGAAAATGGTTAATCAGCATTTTAAGTTAGACATGTACTACATTTAGCAGATGCTTTTTATTTTTTATAGAGAGGAGAGCGTTTCTACCGGTGGTTTGTCAAGCCCACTCGCCTGTGTGAACCACACTTCATAAATGCCCTTATTGTGTGTGTGTGTGTGTGTGTGTTGATTGTAAAGGCTGGTTTATACTTCTGCATCGAGTGATCGGCGTGACCCACGGTGCAAGCCTTGCGCATAGCCATGCGTTTATACTTCTGCGCGCTGTTTGTGTTGCTCTGCAATAACACTTCCGAAACGCTAGCTGACGGTAGGTTTTTATGCTCCTCTGTGTCGAGTTTCTTTGTGGGTAGGCCTATTTTGTTTGTTTTTTCTTCAACGCTACAAGTGGCTCAAATTCGCTCATTCAGAGGCAGGAACCGGCGGACGTGCAACAACTTTAATCATAAAGTAAACACAAAACAAGTTTCCATCTGGAGCTCCTTCACGGGACTCGACACTTGCAAACACTCGCTTCATAGGGCTCGCGGCTCTCCGCACCACCCACGCTCGTCACCGGTACCAAGCCGACCAATCAGAGCTTGCGCTACGCGTCGTTGCGACGTGTAGTTCAATTTTTTGAGAGGTGCGCGTTAGCGTCGGCGTCAGCCATGGCAAGGGGTATGCGACCGCGCGACGGCTACGCCGGAGCATATAGAATATGTGTGCGCTTGACGCAGAAGTTTAAATCAGCCTTAAGAATGTGTTTGGTGCAAAAGTCTGTTAAAGTGTCAGAGATAAACATGTGTGTATTCTACAGGTGGTTTGCCAAGCCCACTCACCTATGTGAAGCACACTTCATAAATGCACCTATTTTGTGTGTGTTGATTTTAAGAATGGATCTGGTGCAAAAGTCTGTTAAAGTGTCAGAGAGATAAACAAGTGTGTTTTCTACAGGTGGTTTATCAAGCCCACACACCTGTGTGAATAAATTACTGTGTGAATAAATTAATTGTGAATAAACACTTCATAAATACACTTGGGTGTGTGTGTGCTGATTGTACGAATGTGTCTGGTGCAAAAGTCCCTTAAAGTGTCAGAGAGATGTTTTCTACAGGTGGTTTGTCAAGCCCACTGACGTGTGAGGCACACTCAGTTTGGGCATTATATAAGCCTTTAATCTAAAAAAATAAATAGATAAAAACAAGACTTGTGGCATCATGTCCCACAACATTTAATAGAATCTTTTTTGAATATTTTGTACAAAATGGAAACAATGTTGCATTATAAACCAAAAAAGTTCCAGATAAGGCTAAGGCTTGCACACAGTCCAAAATGGAGAAGGATAGACCTGCTGTTAACATTCTTAATACTGTAATAGATGAAATTCTGTGCACGAATCAAGCAACTCGACACGTAATCACATGGCGAAATCAAATATGGTTGAAATCCCGTCAACGTGCATGGCATGGATATGCAGTACGTCACATAGGGATTTGGGAATTCAAATGACGCCCAACCCTAAAGACAAATCATAAGTATTCGATTACCATAATCCGCATCATTCAGCTTCTAGTGCGCTGGACGATCCACATCAAAACACTTCTTTTGTAACTACACTGCAACAGCGAAATTGGCAATTTGAGTAATGTCAAAGTCATGAACACAGCAGGTTCAATTTGTTGGCAAAGAAAAACCCTGAGTGATGCTACGCTGGACGCCGCCTGGGAGCTCATATCATCTGGGGAGTGTCCAAGAACCTGCTGTTGCAAAAATGGCCATGGTTGCATATGAACGTCAAGAATTCAAAACACAAGTGGCGTCTTTGCTTGACCTCACTCACACACCAGCTCTAGGCAAACAGTTTGAATATAGAAACTTTTTCCGAAAAAAAAAGAAACAACATAGTACTTATTTATACATTACACGTTTTGTCGGCTAAATTTGATGAGATCACACGTCTTATGAACGAAAACACTGAGGTCATCTCTGTAAAAAGTAAACAGTAGAGAAAACATGCATCTTCTAAACAGCTTTTGGTTTCCTATTGCATTAGTGTTGCGAGTCCACGAGGAAATTAGGCTTGCATCCACACCGTCTAATTGGCGGGCAGCAGCCGAGTTGTGCCATGGCTGTCTGTTCACGAGTCTTACTGCTGTTTGCACTCTGCAGGAGGAGGGTCTTTCTGAAGGAACAGAAGAGAGAGAGAGAAAAGATACAATGTATATTCATTTATGCATGCTTTGATTGGGGAAGGTAAAGAGTATCATTTTTGTGACAGTAGTTGAAACAAATGTTACTACAAAAAATAATAATA
>CAIGQW010054506.1:6159656-6169656 GCA_903798125.1 Danio choprae
CTTATTTTGAAAAGGAATATTTTTATCCATTTCTCAATAAAAGGTCATATATTTTGGTGCATTTGAACAAATCAGATTATGAGTCATATACACTCACCGCCAACTTTATTAGGTACACCTTAATAGTACTGGGTTGGACCCTTTTTGCCTTCAGAACTGCTTTAATCATTCATGGCATAGATTCAACAAGGTAACTGGAAATATTCCTCAGAGATTTTGGTCCATATTGGCATGATAGCATCACGGACTTGCTGCAGATTTGTCAGCTACACATCCATGATGCGAATCTCCCGTTCCACCACATCGGTGCTCTATTGGATTGAGTTCTGGTGACTGTGGAGGCCATTTGAGTACAGTGAACTCATTGTCATGTTCAGGAATCTAGTCTGAGATGATTCGAGCTTTATGACATGGTGTGTTATCTTGCTGGAAGTAACCATCAGAAGATGGGTACACTGTGGCATTGACCCGATGCTCAATTGGTACTAAAGGGCCTGAGGTGTGCCAAGAAAATGGATGGATCCATGCTTTCTTGTTGTTTTTGATACAAGGCAAGTAGGAACCATGCTTTCATGTTGTTGATGGTAAATTCTGACCCTACCTTCCAAATGTTGCAGCAGAAATCGAGACTCAGACCAGGAAATGTTTCCAATCTTCTATTGGTCAATTTTGGTGAGCCTATGTGAATTGTAGCTTCAGTTTCCTGTTCTTAACTGACAGGAGTGGCACCCGGTGTGGTCTTCTGCTGCTGTACCCCATCCACCTCAAGGTTCGATGTGTTGTGTGTTCAGAAATGCTCTTCTGCATACCTCGGTTTTAACAAGTGGTTATTTGAGTTACTGTTGCCTTTCTATCAGCTCGAACCAGTCTGGCCATTCTCCTCTGACCTTTGGCATCAGCAAGGCATTTGCGCCCACAGAACTGCTGCTCATTGTATATTTTCTCTTTTTCTGACCATTCTCTGTAAACCCTAGAGATGGTTGTGCATGAAAATCCCAGTAGATCAGCAGTTTCTGAAATACTCGGACCAGCCCGTCTGGCACCAACAACCATGCCATGTTTAAAGTCACTGAAATCACCTTCCCCATTCTGATGCTCGGTTTGAACTGCAGCAGATCGTCTTGACCATATCAACATGCCTAAATGCATTAAGTTGCTGCCGTGAGATTGGCTGATTAGAAATTTGCAATAACGAGCAGTTGGACAGGTGTACCTAATAAAGTGGCCGGTGTGTGTATATTTGTTAAAGTAATATTTTTGTCACAAAACATCTTTAGAAATAGAAAGACAATACATTTAAATTCAAGTGAAATTACAAACTTCAAAATGTAAACAATTTTATATATATTTTTTTTGTTTTTTGTTTTTCTTGATTTTTTGTTTTAGAATTTTTATTTAATAATAATAAAGTTAGTTTTCAGTAACATATACATACGTGTGTGCTCTTATTTGTACCGTTACCATAAGAATTTGTTTGGACTTATTATTTGTTTGGAAGAATTATTTGGACCGTTACCATCGTTAGATTAGCACCATATCTGGCTTCAGTACAAACTAAACTAAATGTATATGCACAAATATAATATTGTCAAGCATCTTATCAAATATATGAATTTAAAAGATTTGTGAGGGGTGTACTCATATGCTGAGCCCTGTATATGATAAATTATAATAAATATATATTATAAAATACACATTGCTGCTACTATTTCAAATAATTGTATTTTTTATCCAACCAAATTATTCTGGAGGAAAAACAAATGGTTTCAACAAATACATTAAACAGCAAGATTAATAGGTAATGTTTCTAGAGCACCAAATCAGTGTATAAAAACCATCTCTGAAGGACAATGTGACGAGACTGAACTTTTTAACAGGAAATTAAACCTTTTTAGATATTAAAATAGCAAAACTGTAATCATTTTTTACACTTTTTCATCAAACAAACGCAGCCTTTTAAATTATTTAAATGTCTCAATCTTATATAACTTGCCTGAAATATTGTTTGCCCAACAAAAATACACCATTTTTGGATTGTGGTTCTGAGAATTAGGTAAAAGAATCTATATATATCTTTTTTTTCTCCATGAGAATATGTCTACCCTGTAACACAGCCCCCAAAACAGGCCTCATTTTCTATCTATTTTAGTGGGAAATATGAGAGACATGATAATATTTTGTGACAGGTTTGTCTGACAGGTATTCTGTCAGACTTTCTTGAGACCTGATCAAAGTTAGACCTGAAGTAGACATCCCTTCAGAGTCTTTGTTCAGATATTTATTCCAACGCAGAAAGGATTACATCATTCACTTACAGCCTCATTTCTGCCATTTCATTCTAAATGCCACACCTCTGACAGGAATGTTGTGGAAATCACTGCGGTAACCAATAAATTACACACATCCGGTGACAAGTTCAGTGACCGTAACAAGCCTCTCTTTCTCACAGTCTGCGGACAGGTTGGGTTACATTCTTTACCTGACGCTCTGTAAGAAGGGTTGATAGACAAAATGGTGCTTGAAATGTAAAGCATTCAATGTTCAGCATTTTTGAGAGGCCGAATGAGGTGAGGGAAACACAACAATGTCATGGCAGTTGAAGATACAAATTCAACTGACATTCCTTGGTTGGAATGACGGAAGGGTAAAAAAAAAAAAAAAAAGGCGGGACGACAGGCGAGATGTTTATTTGACTCTGTGTTTGGCTATTAATAACTAAAGAAGTTGCTTAAGGAACATGCAGTCTGTTATCAGGTGACCCAAAAGCCTTCACAGATACACTGAACAAAATATTTAGGCCTAGATTTAGGGTCGTACTATGTTTTAGTTTTGTTATTTTACATGTTCTTTCTTTATTTTCTTTTTATTTTACAAAAAAATAAGACAATACACTTAATTTGTGATGGATAACACAATCAAGTTTTGAAAACAAAAACTTAATCAACTTCAATTAGTTTGTATTGTTGCATGAGGATTAGAGTAGTCCACTCCAAATGGATGTGTTATTTGTCCAAGTATTCTACGAAAGAGCTGAAAGAGCTCAAACGAGCTGCAAGTTAAAGGAACACTCCATTTTTATATGGGAAAATAAGCTAATTTCACAACTCCTCTAGAGTTAAACAGCTGAGTTTTAGCCATTTTTAACCCATTCAGCAGATATCTGGATTTGGAGTGAGCACATTTGACTTAGCTTAGCATAGATCACTGAATTAGAATAGACGGATAGAATAGACATTGGAGTGTTTTTGATAATTTTCCTAGCTTGACACTGACTGGATTAAAAAATGGTAAAACCCGACTGTTTACCTCTAGGTGAGTTACTTTAAGAAAAGACATGCAAATAGAAACTGCAAGTTAAAGGAACACTCCAAGTCCGCTAGAGTTAAACAGTTGAGTTTTAACCATTTTTTTAACCCATTCAGCTGATATCCGGGTCTGGCGGGAGCCCTTTAAGCTTAGCTTAGCATAGATCATTAAATCAGATTAGACCATTAGCACCTTGATCAAACGTCACCAAATAGTTTTTCATATTTTTCCTATTTAAAGCTTGACGCTTAATGGATTATAAGTGATAAAACTAAAAACTTTAACTTTTAGGGAGTTGTAAAATAAGCCCATTTTCAAAACAAATAACAAAATAGCAAATCCTAAACAGGAAGCAGCCATGTTTGTTACATTTTGGGATCCCCCAAAACATTTCCATTGTGGTCTGCATTATTTGTAGCATGTTTCTCTGTTAGCATGTAATAAAGATGTTTTCTCAATTTGTTAGTGTTTTCATTCATTAATTTTCCTTCGGCTTAGTTCCTTATTTATCAGGGGTTGCCACAGCGGAATGAACCACCAACTATTCCAGCACATGTCTGGCCGCAACCCAGTACTGGGAAACACCCATACACTCATCCACACATACAAACACACACACACACACACACACACACACACACACCAATTTAGTTTATTCAATTCACTTATGGCGCATGTCTTTAGACTGTGGGGGAAACCAGAGCACCCAGAGGAAACCCACGCAAACTCCTTGTTAGTGTTTTTCTGAATACAAGTGTTTTTTTAAGTTGCAGTGCATTTGAGCTCTCTTTGTCTTCAATCTGGACTCCCTCAGAGGGTTTAATTGTTTTGAGTTTTAGGATATGCACATTACAACACATGTCGAATTTAAACAAATTCCCACCCAAGTGAGGGAGGTTCAAAGCACAATCTGACAGCTGTGCGTGCTTTATGTCTGTGTGCTCAGAAAACCATAAATCAAGCGTTTAAACTGACAGATTTGAGTTTGTTGCTGCAGGAGTAATTGAAGCATGATCTGTAAAGGCACAGCCCTCCTCAGGAAAGAACGGTGGGAAGATGCAGATCATTTGAGTTTAAAGAGACATACAGAAAAACAGCATGTTTGCTTTTGCACAAAAAGAAGAAGGACAAAATGCATTTACAGCTTGGTATAATAAATAAATGACCCATTTGGTATTTTGAACTTTACAAACACATTCTTGAGACAGCTGACAGTCCCAAGTAATCTGTTTTTGATAATAAGATCATACATATATATATATATTTTTTTTTGTTTGTTTTTGTAAAATAATAACAATATATTTAAAGTCAAAATTATTTGCCTTTTATTCATATTTAAAAACATTTTTAAACATAATATAGTTTTAATGACTAATTTCTATTATATGATATATATTATACAATTTTAAGGCTACCTTAGGCAAGTTAGGTTAATTAGGCATGTCATTAGACAACAGGGGTTTGTTCTGTAGCCAGTTAAAAAACAAACCTTAAGGGGCTAATAATATTGACCTAAAAAAAGGTCTGATTAAAATCATTTATTTAAATATTACAAAAAAAATATTAATTTTGCCTTCAAATGCATGTATACACATACTAATAGGGCCGCTTTACATTTATCTACATTGCAAAAATCAAAATTAGAGAACAACCTACAGTTTTATAAAGCCATTTTATAAAGCCATATGAAATTATCCTAAAGAGCATTTTTTTTTAAACATACTCCATGACTTTTACATCTTCTATAGCACAATAGATATATAAATTCACACACACACACACACACACACACACACACACACAAAATATGTCTATAAAGACACAACATTTTTTACATAACTATGTATAGAAATATCAAAAATCTGCAGATATTATCTGTCCCTGGTAATTAGTAATTAATTACTTTAAGTTCCTTACACAACAATGATCACTACATAGTACCAATAAGTTTTCTAGCAGAGATAAATGTGTATAAATCAAATGTGGTGATACATCACTGATAATAAATAATAAAATACATAAAAATCTATATAAATAAATAAACAAACAAATTAATTAATAATAAACAATTAAAACAAACAAACAAACAAACAAACAAATAAATCCCTTTATAAAAAAATGCTCAGGTGGACTTCCATTTATTTGTGAGGAATTAGTAGATTTAAAAGATTGTACTATGTTGTGTTCAAATGTTTCTGACAGATGTAAATGGAGCTTAATGAGTAACTCAGCAGTCGTCAAGCGCCCTCTGGAGGAAGAACAGTTTGCATTCTATACAGAAGTACTTGTGAGGTGGAAACATCTGCCACCCAGTGGATGTTCTATTTGTCTGTATAAAATTATTTTTGCGAGGCCCCCTGCTGTCCAGATAACACCAAAGCCAATTTGCACACACATTATATTCCAGTAGCATTCAGTTAAATGAGTGTATCTCACCAAAATCAGATTTTGGAGACCTTTTAAAAAGTTTATGTTCCTGTCACAAAATAGCTCATACATTTAAAAGTCAGTATTGTCAATAAAGTAACTCGCTGACATAGTAAAGAATTAGTCCAATCATAATTAGCAAAATAAAATAAAATGAATAAATAAAATAAAACAATAAATATTAAATAATATAATAAATAATATAAAACAATAGGAAGAAAAAATAAAGAAAAAATATTTAAAATAATATTATAAATGATAATAAAAATAAATAAATTTTATTAATAAAATAAAATGAAATTTAATAAAAAAAGAATAGTAAAGAAAAGTCTGAAACGATGCGATATAAACCATCCTGAGACGTCATATAAAATAAAAAATAAAAGCACAGTTATCTTAATTCCAGGATTTCAGTCTTATATCATAGCAAAGGGATCACTTTAATCAGTCTGTGTCATATTTGCATAACCGTAATGAACTAAAATGAGGAGGCGTAATCTTTTCTGAGAATAATAGTTTCCTGTTTTTCTGCCTGGGGAAACGAACCAAACTACTAAACTAATTCCTTAATCAAGCAAAAGAGTTATGAAGTGTAACTCACCTTTAACTGGATTGAAGAAGTTGAAGAATGAATCTTGTGGAATCTCTTTGCTAACGGTCCGAATGGTGCCTCTTCCTTTGTGTTTCTGCTTTTTCTTAACAATTTTGACGGTCACATCTTTGCCTTTATGCCAGTCAATCTTACAACTGAAAAAAGTAGCACAAAAAAAGCATAATTTAGAAACTGTCCAGAGCTGTTCAGAATTTAATTATTTAACCAAACATGTTTTGTGGAAATTCACTGTACTAGTCAAATAGTTTAACATAATTAAGTCTCTCTAAGTCTGTGCTGCATCAAAAACTTTATTTATTTAATCAAAAACACAGTAAAACATCGATATTGTGTATTATTACTGTGTGATGGTAAAGTGAATTTTTAGCAGCTCATTTACGCATTTCCTGTGAAAAAAATATGCAAATATTTTAATATGGAACTCAATTATTTAAAAAAATTATTATTATTATTTGAGGGGCCTCACAGTGGCGCAGTGGGTAGCACAATCGCCTCACAGCAAGAAGGTCGCTGGTTCTAACCTCAGCTGGGTCAGTTGGCATTTCTGTGTGGAGTTTGCATGTTCTCCCAATGTTAGCATGGGTTTCCTCCGGGTGCTCCGGTTTCCCCCACAAGTCCAAAGACGTGGTATAGGTGAATTGGGTAAGCTAAATTGTCCCTAGTGTATGTGTGTGAATGAGTGTGTGTGGATGTTTCCCAGTGATGGGTTGCAGCTGGAAGGGCATCCGCTGCGTAAAACATATGCTGGATAAGTTGGCAATTCATTCCGCTGTGGCGACCCCAGATTAATAAAGGGACTAAGCTGAAAAGAAAATGAATGAATGAATTATTATTTGAAATAAATGTTTCTGTAACATTACAATTTTTTCTGTCATTTTTGAGCAATTTATTGGATCTTTATTATTTTTTATAATGATATCTTTTTAATAATAATTGTAATATTTTTTTAATGCTTTATCATTATTATTATTATTATTAATAATAATAATAATAATAATAATAACAACAATTACTTTAATAACAACAACAATTGATTTGCACTACTACTACTAATTTATAATAATAATATTTTTCTAATAATAATAATTTGTTATTATTAATAATAAATTAATATTAATTGGGCTTTCAATTTTCTATATAATTTAAATAATTAATATACATTTTTATGAATAATTTATTAATATTAATTAGACTTTAATTTGAACTTTAAATAGAATTTGGCAGTAATTTAGTGCAATAATTAAGCAATAAGCCATGCGTTAGAGTGTACTTGCTCCAGTTAAACACAACAACAATCGCTATGATAATAAATGATAGTAATAATAATATGATTATCATCATCATCATCATCATTATTATTATTATTATTAGTTAAAGAACAGAATATTATTATAGCAACAGTTAAAGAATATATTATTGCTATTATCTTTATTATTCACTTATAACAAACTTTTAAATAGTATCGTAGAATATTGAATAGTGGAAAGTGTCACAGTTCCCACAATAATATTAAGCAGAAAAGGCTGTTTTTAACATTAATAATAAACAGTGATGGGAATAACGGCGCTACAAATAAACAGCATTACTAACGGTGATACTTTTTTCAGTAATGAGTAATCAAATTAATTACTTTTTCCACCGTTACAATGCGGTTACCGTTACTGACAATAAAATGCGCATTACTATAATTGTGAACACTGGGGTGGGTGTGTGTGTGTTCAGGGTTGGGGCAGGACACATAACCTGGACACATGAGGGATTTACTCTCCCTTTACTTGTTTCAAACCTGTTTGAGTTTCTTTCTTCCGTTTAACACAAAAGATATTTAGAAGAAAGCTAAAAACTTGTAACCATTGCCTTCCATAGTAATTGTTTTCCCTACTATGGAAGTCAATGGTTACAGGTTTCCAGATCCAAAATATCTTATTTTGTGTTCAACAGAAGAAAGAAACTCAAAGTTTTGGAACCACTTGGAGGTGAGTAAATGGTGACTGAATGAACATTTTGGGGTGAACTGTCCCCTGGAGTAATGACTGCTTAAATTTGCTTTGCCATCATAGGAATTAATGGCAATTTCACTGGGATTTTTTTTTTTCTTCATCTTACCCTTCGCAGTCCACAATCTCTGGCCCCTCGAAAGAGAACGGATCAGCAGCGTCTGGCTCTGATTTCATCTTGTAGACTTTAGTGAGGACTGTGTTACTGAAGTAGCTGTTGGGCTCAAAGTGGAACTCTAACGTGAAACTCTGGATTTTGACAAACAATTAAACAATTTTACAATTACAAAACAATTAAACTTGTATCTACTGGTTTAAAAATGAAAACAGAAACTCGTTTAGCTGGTTTGACAAACCATTGGCTGTCCAGGCTCAGAAAACTTCACAGTGATGTCCTGCAAGTGCTTTAGGATTGGCTCATCATGTTCCTACAGGGGAGGAAAAAAAAGAAAAAAAAAAAAAAAAAGGATTTTGTTAACTATTAAATTGAGCTGGAACTGACCGAACCTGTTAAAGTTATTTCAAAGTTAGTTAACTAAAACAAAATGTTGATTGAAATAAAACAAACATTAACTGAATTAAAATCACACACACACACACACACACACACACACACACATATATATATATACACATATATATATATATATATATACACACATGCACACAAACACAAAACAGTTCTGTCTGATTCTCGAATCTGATTGGCTGATAGCCTTGAGATATTAAAGTAATATCAGCACTCATACAGCCTCTTCAGCCTTGTGTATTACCCCGCCCACATGAGTGCCAAGCAGAGGACTACAGTTTGACAAATATTGCAACTGTTGGGCAACATAATGCACTTTTAAGGCTTTTTCTGGCGAGAATGTAGTTGTTTAGATTGCAACTGTGCAGTTTATTTATAAGGATAGTGCCTATTTTAAATATTCATAATTTCAGAGATTTAACACGTTGGCGGCTAACCTGCCATACTGAGCAGAGCAAAGACGGTTGATGTTCTGCCACAAGATGGCAACAGAGACCGCCTTAGGGGAAAAAACAGCCTTTTTTCAGCATACGTTTCAATTTACAGCTGAACAAATCATTACAGAACAGGTAAGTGACATTCCAAGTCGATCTCTCTCTTTTGTATGTTGTAGTGCTATATTTATACCATAGTAATCTGGTAGCATTTGATTTGTTGTGGCTTTTTTTATTGAAAAATGTTTAGTGGTTAATTACTGTGATCTCCTGATTGCAACAGAGAAATACTGAGAAATCTCTTCAGACTGATGGCATGTCATGCCGTTCAGCCTTATAATCTTAAAATGTGAGCAAATTCACCTGTTTTGTCATCATTTTAGACATTATGCTAGAGAATCATTCAAATACTAGTTCTAAAGTGACATTGGTGAAGTAGCAACGGTTTCTGCTGTTTTGACTGTCAGCTGTGTATGAACGGCGGAAAGGTTTGATTTTCTTTTTATATACACACTCGTAGCAGTGCGATATGGCTGTATATCGTCACTGGTGGGTCACTAAGACACTCGGCCTCCAGCCTCGAGCCAACACACCAGTGCCAATATACAGCTATATATTTCAGGTAGTTGTTAAGGCAACATTTCTCATTCAATTAGTTTAAGTCAAAGAACTAAAAAATAAAATTACAATAAAA
>CAIGQW010054506.1:6189375-6202428 GCA_903798125.1 Danio choprae
CCCAAAATACAATAAAATAATAATAATAATAATAATAATAATAATAAGAAGAAGAAGAAGAAGAAGAAGAAGAAGAAGAAGAAGAAGAATAACACACATACAATCACCTCACAGCAAGAAGGTTTCTGGTTCGAGCCTCGGCAGGGTCAGTTGGCATTTCTCTGTGGAGTTTGCATGTTTGCATCTCCCCGTGTTTGCGTAGGGTGTTCCTCCGGGTGCTCCGGTTTCCCCCACAAGTCCAAAGACCTGCGGTCTTTGGGTAAGCTAAATTGTCCATAGTGTATGTGTGTGAATGAGTGTGTATGGATGTTTCCCAATGATGGGTTGTGGCTGGAAAGGCATCCGCTGCGTAAAACACATGCTGGATAAGTTGGCGGTTCATTTCCTTGTGGTGACCCCAGATTAATAAAGGGACTAAGCCGAAAAGAAAATGAATGAATAATAATAATAATAATATAAAATAAAAATGCAGATTTATGTGGAATGTACACTGCAGTTGTCACCTAACAGCTGTGTTTCCCTGCAGTAAATACATAACAGAAGAAGGCCAGCGCATTGTTGGTGGTGTGCTTGTTGGCACGGGACTGTGGATTGCTGTGACTTTCGTTATGAGGAACGCTCTCAAGTACTTGCTGTCCTGGCATGGCTGGATGTTTAACCGCCATGGAACTCTGTCCTTAAAAACAAAGATTTGGTTGGTGAGTGTAACGAATCTATCACTTAATGTAATAATCCACACATTATTGGGCACCTTGATGCTTAAATAACATCAAATTGACATTGACGTCAAAAAAACGTGTTAAAAAGGCAAATTGACTTGATGTCAAAACCTTGACGTCTATTAGACATCTGCACATTGATGGCCTTTCGACTACCAAAATAATGACACAAAGTATCATAATAAAAGTTTTATTCATGAATTCCAAATGTAGCTCTGTAAAAAATATGCAAAAAATGTATTAAAAGACAGCCATGCAATTGATTTTTTTGATGTGTATTTACACCAATTTTAGATGTAAATTGGATGTCGTTATAATTGACATCAAATCGATTCACATTTTTTGATGTGTTTTTTTATTTAGTTTTGACATCAAGTTGCCCACCGATTATTTTAGAGAGTCTGTTTTAATTTTTAAGGTAAACAATTAATTTAACATGTTGTAAATAAACCAGCTTAGTCAATATTTTGCTAACTATATATCTAGCAAGAGTTCAAAGTCTTAATGCACTTTTTTATAACATCATTTTAGCACTGTTCCAGTAATGGCAGGTTTCCTTTGATTTTTCTTTCCCTCTATGTAATTGTGTCAAAGTGATTGCGATATAACTTTTCACTAGAAGAGGCTTGGCTTTATCATTGGAAAGTATTCAGGCTGGTCTCATGTTTGACTCTTGACCCAATACTATCACTATCTGCTCAGGTGTTGGTGAAGTTATTTTCTGGGCCAAAGCCAATGCTGTACAGCTTCCAGAGTTCACTACCACGGTTGCCAGTGCCTCCTGTAAAAGACACGGTTAGAAGAGTAAGTCATGCTTTTTCATCGCATCTTAATATCATCCAGTTTATGAAAATATCAAATATGAATTTCTTTAGAGATGCACTGATTGACACGCCAGCAACTGAAATCTACCAGACCCACAATTGGCAGATTTTTGCTTTTAATTGGGAAACTGGGATAAGCTCAATGTTCCTAATGATAGAAGTAATGGAAGAAAATACAAAATACTGAATTGGAGGTACTCAATTATTGTTAAAATATCTATAAGGGGAAGGCATTGATTTAAAAAAAATTCTGATGGTACTTTCTTTTTAGATTATCTCTGTGAACTTCATAAAAAATACATTAATGGCCTGTTTCCACTGAGGGGTTCGTTACAGTACAGTACACCACATATTTATTTTCATTCCACTGTTAAAAGATATTAAAAAAAAAATCTGGCATACTTTACCACTTTTTTGGCATTTTTCCCCAAGAGTACCTAGCGATATGGTACCAAAAAGGTGACACTAGACTTTCTGCTGATTGGTTTACAGAGAATCATCACCAACGTGCGCAACTAGACAAGAGAACGACAACACAGGAAGTGTCCTTTTTTGAAACAAAGACATGACACCTTGATAATGATGATGTGCAGAAATGAACCACACTCAAAAAAACAACAACTTTCTGTTTTATTGAGACAACCCCTGTGGCAACCGCTGTGGCAACCCCTGATAAATAAGAGACTAAGTCAAAGGAAAATGAATGAATGAAATACAGTTTACTTAAGAAGCTTTGGACAGCCTGTGCACAAAATGTATGCATTTTTTTTTTCTCAAAGCTTCAAAAGAAACCTAAACGACTTTACATTAGGCAGTTGTTCCGCCAACTTTCCATAACTTCTGCCAACTCTGTGATGATGTCACATTCACCATGCGCACCCAAACAAACTTGCAGACGCTTTAAGTATAAATCAGACTTTATACTGTACATTTGCAATCAGTCTATTAGATGTCTCCTGTTGGATTTTTAATATACATTTATAATATGTCTTTAAGATGTTTATGATTTAGAATCTTTGTAAAACAGACCGATTATCAGATCTTTGTACAATGCAGATGTTTTTCAGACCACAGTACCAAATACTCTTTAAAATATGTCTTGCATAAATATGTGTGTTCTCTGGGTTATTTACAGTACTAATCAAGAAAACCACAGTTATTCCTGCTTGTGTCACCTATAGGCAGAAAGTGAATCTGCATTTTTATTCAATACATCAACTGTTTTATTTCAAGAGTTCACACTTAGCTGATGATTGGTTATAAAGCTTGTTTGGCATGCTGTCCTGGGAGAGAGCCCTGAGCTCATAGATCCACGAGCCCAGGGCTCCCTCCTGTTTGCAAGGCGAGAGGGGAGTTTGAGCTCAGGTAGATCTCGAGAACTCCCCTGCTGTAGTAGCTAATGAACAGATAGTGATTGCTCTTGAGATAACTACTTACTAGGAGCATGTCTATGATGCCGATTTGGATTAGTCAATTAACTTAAGTTGCATATTTTTGAATGGTGGGAAGAAACCCGGTGGAAACCCACGTGAGCATGGGGAGAATGTGTAAACTCCACACAGAAACGTCTGCTGGCTTGGTAAGGACTAGAACCAGTGACGTTCTTGCTGTGAGGCAACAGTGCTAACCACTGGGCCACCGTGCCACCCATCTAGGAAAGGAGGAGTAGGGGTGGAAGGGGGGATTCTTCAAAACGAAGATGGCTGTGGTGTGGAACTTAGGGTATTTATAGTGGCTTAGGAATTGTCTGATTGGTGAATCATGAATTGGATAATGCGGGACCAGCCGCAAGCAATCATGAGCATGTGATCCTTTTGAAATTCATTCATTTTCTTTTCGGCTTAGTCCCTTTATTAATCTGGGGTCGCCACAGCGGAATGAACCGCCAACTTATCCAGCATATGTTTTACGCAGCGGATGCCCTTCCAGCTGCAACCCATCACTGGGAAACATCCACACACAATCATTCACTCACATACACTACGGACAATTTAGCTTACCCAATTCACCTATACCGCATGTCTTTGGACTTGTGGGGGAAACCGGAGCACCCGGAGGAAACCCACGCCAACACGGGGAGAACATGCAAACTCCACACAGAAATGCCAACTGACCCAGCCGAGGCTCGAATCAGCGACCTTCTTGCTGTGAGGCGATCGTGCTACCCCACTGCGCCACCATGAGGCCCATCCTCTCGAAATTAGTTTATAAATAAACTTCACTTTGTATAAGTATGCATTATGTAGCATAATTCCAGAAAGCTAATGTCAGATTATTTTGCTTTTACTTATTAGAATTGCTTAAGGGGGCTAATAATAGTGACCTTAAAATGGATTTTAAAAAAAATTGAACTTTTTTATTCTAGCCAAAATAAAACACATAAGGCTTTCTTCAGAAGAAAAAATTGCATAGGAAATACTGTGAAAAAATGCCTTGCTCTGTTAAACGTCATTTGGGAAATATTTGAAAAAGAAAAGAAATTCACAGAAGGGGTAATCATTTTGACTTCAACTGTATATTAAAATGTTTAAAAGCATAAAGAAAAATCTTTTAAAAAAGGATATCGGTATCATAATTTGATAAATCTCCTTGTAAAAAATCACCCATGAAGTAGCTATCTCACCTATTCACATTTGTGTTGGTTTTTTTTCAGTACCTCGAGTCAGCGCGTCCTCTGATGGATGATGAACAGTACAAACGTATGGAAGGTTTAGCAAAGGACTTTGAGAAGAATTTGGGCCCCAAACTTCAGTGGTACCTGAAGCTGAAATCCTGGTGGACTTCCAATTACGTAAGAACACTATACATTTACTGTTCAAAGGCAAACTGTTAAACTATTGTTCTTCAGGCATTTCGGGCATTCTAATCTCATTAGAACTGATTTCAGTAGTGTAAAGCAATAGTGTTCAATGGTGTTAGGTAGGTAATAGTGATTTTGAGGGGTACTTTTTTTTTTTTTTGCTTTATTTGTGATAGGACAGTAGGGGAGAGCAAGGACAAAAATAACGTGGGACAAAAGTAACAAAGCGATTTTCTCGAAACCCTGACAACATTTGCTTTCCAGGCTATAACAGCACATTCAGCATTCAACCCTTGATGGAGCTGCCAAATATCATGTGATTTCAAGACCGTGTCCCGCAGTTAGGTCCAAATTTCTGTTTTTAAGTGCAAAAAGTACATTATTGTGGTGGTTCTTTTTTCCTTATTTCAAGTTGTGTTTCTCTTTTCATGTGTCACACTAATGATCAATCTACAGGTTATTAAGTGCAATAACACATCCTTGAGTTTGAAATGTCAGAGTTTTTCAGTTTAAAAGTAAATCAGGTTTAAATGGCAAGAGTTCCTGTGGGGATGAAAATAACATTGTTATTTATGTCCCACTGCTAATAGCCATGCCTTATTTTCCACACTTCCACATTAGTTTTCAGTGTTTTGACTCATATGTTTTATAAGATTAATGCATATTGCCTATAATAATAATTTTTTTTTCAAAATTATAGAAAAGTGTAACATTTTGCACTGTTGGATTGCTCTTGAAACATTAGATTTTTGACACATTTAAAGTGAAATTTAAAATGAAAATGCAGTTTAATATTTTTTTTTTGCAAAATGTAAAGGACAAAATATGTTTGCAGTTAACATTAACAAGGTCATAGTCAGATCAGATATATTTAAAATAAACGACATTAAGCCAGTAAATCTAGCAAATATTGTTGTGTTACATTTGACCCACCCGTGTGTTACTTTCGTCTCTGCCTATGGGGTCAGAAGTAACAATGTGCAACCTTTGTTTAAAGTAAACAAAGACATGATCCTGGATTCAAACTCGGGACAATCGAAGAGCAGTTAAACTACATGTCGGTGCGCTGCCCACAAGGCTATTGTCTCAAACATAATTTTTTACTTTACCAAGAATGATAAAATTGCATTCATTATTTATTATTATTTTTTTTTATTAATTAAATATGCTTTTTTTATTACTAACATTCATTGGTAGCAATAAAAGGGAATCCAGAATTGTTTAAATGGGATTGAATTTTTTTTTTATGGGAATTGGGAAATTTATTAAATAAAATTTGGTGTGAAAAAATCTGGTATGAACTTCTTAAATATAGAACCTTAATGCATGTTTACTTGAGATGTGTGGCATACTTTATATAATACGGACATACTTTATTTCACGCTCTCAGGTCAGCGACTGGTGGGAAGAGTACATTTACCTCAGAGGTCGAAGTCCAATCATGGTCAACAGCAACTACTATGCAATGGTAAGGCTGCTATGCAATGGATTCATATGGAAAATATATTAAAGAAAGTCTTACAGATTGTTCTTAATGATTGTAATGATCAGATCACTTTATTGAAAATGTGTTATAAACATAGACATCGCCTTTTTGAAAAGTACACTATATATTGTAGACCTGCAGGTTAAGTTAGGGATAAAGTACATCCAGGAGGTTACATAGGATTGAAGGGCTTTATAATACGATAGTAAATGCAATCTCATTTTATAATAAATTATTCAGTTATTCACTCATAAAACTTCATGTTTCATTGCTAGATGTATCTTTTTTTTTTTTAATATTCAGTGGCATATTTTTGATGGCTGATTGTCGCCACCTATTGGTTAAATAATGTAATTGCTGACTACAAATATTATTTTGGAGCGTCAAGTTAAATGCATATGATGGTGATTTTAATCTTTACTATAAACATTAGTGGTTTTATCTAAACTACTAACTGTTATCCCAGTACTTCTGTGTTATGTGACTGTATGTAACTTCATAACTAACTCAAAAGACTAAAGACTGAATCTCTTTTTTGATTTTTGCATTTTTCAAACACAGATTTGAATGCAGCGATTCGAATGATTATTAAACATATGCAAATCACCATCATTTATAATTTATGTTGCGTGGGTGTTGAGATCCCAATATTTTAATGATTAATCGTGCAGCTTACACTGAATGCAGTAATGCAGGCTAAACAAGTAGTGACAGAAAACACCTTTAATACCTACCACAACTTCTTCCGTCATCATTATATTTTTACAGAAAAAGCCTAAATGCTTTCATACATGTGATTTGAATGACGCGAGAGGCGATCTCTCTGCGATCGTTACAAATTCAGGATTAATTTACAAGTAAAAAGGAAACGTATTAATCCGCGGGTCACGTGTGTTCCGAACCGTGGGTTGTGATCCGTACAAATCACGGATCAATTGTGATCCGTTACACCCCTAGTATTATTCAATCACAAGATGGTGCCAAACAGTCAAAAATTGTGGTGCGACACACATGCATGCAAATATGAATGTGGATGTAGCTATATGGATTTGAACGGACGAAGGTGATTTGAAGTTCCCGGATGAGCCTGTGTTATTTAGTGGTTGTTATCTCGGAATAACATAACCAATCAGAATTGAGTATTTCAGGCAGCCGTATAATAAGTATGTACTCTATACATACTGTCCACCTTATACACAACATCCTAACATTTTCTGGTATTGATTTTAATGTAAACATTTTAATGCACATTCTTTCGTGTTATAATTAATGAAAAATATTCACTGTCTGTTTTTGTCTTTTGTTTTTTGTCTGTTTTATCAGGACTTCCTGTATGTGAATCCCACTTCACTCCAAGCTGCTCGTGCTGGTAATTCCATCCACGCCATGATGATGTACAGAAGAAAACTGGACAGAGCACAGATCAAACCTGTGAGTATAGAATCCACATTCTGTAGTGAAACCAAATGTTTTTAAATAATTATTTATTTTGCTTTCATTTTACACGTGGACTAGTTTTACCAATGACAATGGAAATCATACAAATGTAAAGGTGCAGTGTGTAAGTTTGACTCACAGTGGTTGAATTAGGTATTGCACTCCTGGTTCAAAACACACCTAAGCTCAGGTTGCCAGATTGACGACATCAACAGGCCTGACTATCGAGCCTAAAGGCTGATTTGAGTCGTGTTTTAACAAAAAGCAACGGCACGCGATAAAAGGAATATTTTCCATATTAAAAGGAGTTTTTGTCCAAACCAACACCTGAAATGTATGCTTTGAAAAAGGCTTCTGTTTCTTGCAGCTGAACAACAGGATAAACTGACAATGATCACCTCAGGTACACCTCATGTCCTTTATTCAGTGTTAAATGCTAATAATGTGAGTTTGAATGCCATTTTACGTGACATTCATGGCTACTACTGAAAGCAGCAGCAGATAGTTTACCTCAGATCTTGAAAATAAAATAAATAATTTGCAATTAAACTTTAGAACTGTGTTATGTATATATATATACATAACAAATATCAATCAATCAACATGTACATATAATAATGTTAAAGATGTTTAATATGTATTAATTAGATTATAAACCTTGCCATTTTGTTGGAGTGCAGTGAATGCACACTTTCTGTGCTTCTGAATGGCTGTATTTAAATTTCTGTCGTGTTTCGTCTGGTGCAAACAGCCAAATTGCTTATCGCTGTAAATCTCATCACGTAGAGTAGAGCCATCCTAACTGAATGAATCAAATATGCTGTTATGCAAATATGCTGGGGTGCTGAAATATAATTGGCTAAACTGGCATTGGGCGGGTTAAATGACCAAAACAAATACAGCGTTCCAGCACGTAATGCACATTTTCAAAGCAGAATATTTGACTTGATATTCAAGAATGTTCTCTTAGCATTAGCGTTTCTTAAATCTCTGCAAACATAATATGGTATTTTGATGCTTTAGAAGAGTCAAAAACTTACATACAGCACCTTTAAATGTAGACTTGAAGAATATCTACCTTAAGCATACATTTTCAAAATGTTTGTCCTAAAACATTTTTCCGTAATGAGATCGTTAGGAATGTTTTTATTGTTTGGAACACAAAAGAATTAAACAAAATTTCCCCATACATTAAAATATTGTCAAAAAAACAACACAATACACTATTTAAATAGCCGGAAAGACTGGTGAGCGGTGTTTATCAAGGCTTTTGAAGTCTTACACTCTTCAAAATAAAGGTTCTCTAATGCTATTGGTGATTCCTCAAAGAACCATCATTCACAATTAGTTTGTTATATTGAAAAGGTTTCTTTAGGCCTTGATCACACCGAACATGTTTTTTGCCACGAGAGGCGCCTTTTTGAATGGTTTCTAATGTTCGCCTGCAGTTGAAAACATTTTTTTTTCATTCTCCAATCAAAGCAGAGGCGGGTTTCTATTGAGGTGACAGCAGTGTTTGTGTTGTCAAGATGACTACGGAGACTTTTAAAGATGGAGGAGAGACTAGTGGTCACTGTTCCGATTTATCTGGAGCTATATGACTTCACAAATCGTAAATAGTATCACAGTATTATTAAATATTACAATTCCAACAATATCAACAGCAGCGCTCGTGCACAATACGCAGCTGATTCAGTCATTGCCTAGCGAAATTAAAAAGGGCAGTGCACTTCTTTTTTTTCTTGTCAACAAGTGTGTGCCTCACGTTCTCAGAATGTAAAAACGCGTTCAGTGTGACCGGCCCCTTAGTCTGTTCAAATCTTTGAAAAATATGTTTCTTAGAAGAACTTTTGTGTAAACATTATTTGGGAAACCAGAAATGGTGGAATCATTGTGAAAGCACCCTTTTTGGTTCTTCCTAGCACCTTTAATTTTAAGGGTGTACAATAGCTTTCTGTGAGGAACAAGCCCAAAATTCCCTTAAATTGTATTTGCACCAATGGTGCTGAAAGATGTTGGCCATTATGACCATTACGTTTGAGAGAACTACCCCTAAGTATAGTAAGTTCTCATTTTTATGGTTCATATGCAGGGCTTGACATTAACACCCGCCAACCCACCAAATGCAGGTAGATTTCAGCTGTGGCGATTTCAGATCGCCACATTTGATTTTCAGATCCACAACCCATTTGCTTATGCTAATTGAGCAAGGTCATACACAACACACAAAAGTGAAATGAATGAGGACTCATGTGGACATAATGCAAAATCTAAATTAAGTAATTTTAGCATGCCAAAGTCAAATGTATGCATATAAATATATATTTTTCTAACAACAAAATCGTGGCTAGTGAAAATGACGAGTGGCTAATGTTGAAAAACTACTAGCCACAATGGCTGGGGTTCAAAAAAAGTTAATGTCAAGCCCTGTTCATATGTCAGGGTCAGTGGCGAACTTAAATTGAAACATTAGCTTTTTAGAAAGCTAGTTGTTTAGTTTCTTTTTTATATTCTTTACTGTTTAATTCATTCAGGACAGTAAAACATTTGTCATTTCACTAAAGATTTAAATGTAAAATAAAAGTACCCCAAATAATATTAAAAAAAAGGTAACATGAAAATAATGATGCATCTAACTATTGAGCGATTAACGATGCTAATGCTAAATGCTAAAATATATTTTATACAAAATGTTTTATAAATAATAATTATAATAATAATAATAATAAAATAAATGTATGTGTGTGATAAAGAAAATATAATAGTTTTTTTGTGTGTAATATAGAATACAAAATGATGAGCCTATCTGTGAATATGTTCAGATTTAATTTCATTAGTGAGTGTTTTTTTTATTTTTTATTTATACTGTATTTTGTTCAAACTAGTAGGCAGATGCTGAAAAGGCTGTTTTTTACTTGTCATACCTTGCATCTCTCTCTCTCTCTCTCTCTCTCTCTCTCTAACCCCCCAACACTCTCTGCATGACTGTGAAAGAGCTCCCCCCTCATAAACAATCTTCTGTTTTGTTCCTCACACCCGGACGTTGCTGCATATGCTACCGTATGTGCACTCACACACCACGCGCACAGTTATACTTGCTGGAGAACCGAGTGCCACTGTGTTCGGCACAGTGGGAGAGGATGTTTAATACTTGCCGTATTCCCGGGCTGGAGACAGGTAAGGGGAGGGGCTCATCCTGCCACGACCTGCACCCATAACCCTCGCTCCTTCCTCAGCTGCAGCAGCGGCCAAAACTGAGCAACATCCAGATTCAGCCTCAGACAACAGCTCAGCAGACAGCGAAGTGTAGCGCTAGCTGATTTGTAGTGGTCGACTGATAAGTGCACTGTAAAACCTGAAAAAGTTAGATAGTGCTTAATTATCATTTCAGAGCTAATAATTGAATATCTGATGAACTATGAGATAATTATAAGTATTTAATTTAGTATTTATTTTTTATAAATATTTATATATATACAGTTGAAGTCAAAATTATAAGAGATCCTGTATTTATTATTTTTATTTATTATTTCATTCATTCATTTTCTTTTTGGCTTAGTCCTTTTATTAATCAGGGGTCGCCACAGCGGAATGAACCGCCAACTTATCCAGCATATGTTTTATGCAGCGGATGCCCTTCCAGCTGCAACCCATCACTGGGAAACATCCACACACACTCAATCACACATTCACTACGGACAATTTAGCTTACCCAATTCACCTATAGCGCATGTCTTTGGACTTGTGGGGGAAACCGGAGGACCTGGAGGAAACCCACGATTTTAATAAAATCTCTAATAGGCCTCACAGTGGCGCAGTGGGTAGCACTCTCGCCTCACAGCAAGAAGGTCGCTGGTTCGAGCCTTGGCTGGGTCAGTTGGCATTTCTGTGTGGAGTTTGCATGTTCTCCCCATGTTGACATGCGGTACAGGTGAATTGGGTAAACTAAATTGTCCGTAGTTTATGTGTGTGAAAGAGTGTGTATGGATGTTTCCCAGTGATGGGTTGTGGCTGGAAGGGCATCCGCTGCGTAAAACATATGCTGGATAAGTTGGCGGTTCATTCCGTTGTGGTGACCCCAGATTAATAAAGGGACTAAGCCGAAAAGAAAATGAATGAATGAATAATAGATTTAATAAAATCTTTACTAAATATGCAATATGTTCATATCTTCATTCGTTTTGTGTGTGTGTGTGTGTGTGTGTGTGTGTGTGTGTATGTGTGTGTGTGCGTTTGATATAAAATACATTTGATATATAGTATATTGTTAAATTTAATAAAAACTTTAATCAAATTGAATGAATAAATTAAATACAATTAACAGATTTAATAAAATCTTTACTAAATATCCAATATATTCTATCTGTTTTGTGTGAGTGTGTGCGTGTATGCGTGCATGTGCGTGTGTGTGTGCAAAACAGTTTGACATCTTACACGATTAATAAACAGCCTGAACCTCTAGAAAAAGTTGACCACTAGCAAATAATCCTAAAATACCAAAACAAACAAAACACATTTGATTTGATCCTTCGTTATGATTTAGGATACCATTTATCATCTTCTAGCTGTGCTGTTATCTGAAGACTGGTCATCTCTCTCCTGATGATCCTTCACTCTTTTTTTATTTCCATTTTTCCATCTTCCGGTTTTACAGGTTTCCATAGTGCGGTATGTTGGGTTTCTTCCTTTGTTTTTGTTTTTTCCTGTTGGTGTTTGACCTTCCCTTCTGCTTCACAGCTCATGGTTCTAAACACTATCCCCATGTGCTCATCTCAGTACGAGCGTATGTTCAACACCAGTCGAGTTCCAGGTGTAGAAGCAGGTAGAGCTTCCCTCTCGCCTGCACCTTTATTTCGCATTGAATCTGCTTGTTTTAGATGCTAGTGGCTGCTGCGAGCCTCAAATGCATGAAGCAGGTTTGTAGTTTGGGCCTGCTTTTAATACTGCGCTTTATTTAGCTGATGTTTCTGGAGGAAGCAGATGGTAAGGAATTTGTTTTGTGTGCCTAACATGCGCTTAACCGTTTCGATAACTTGATGAGCCATATGTGATTTAATGATTAACCTGTTATCTGAAACAGGATGAATGAGGAACAGGAAATAACATGTTTTACTGCCATCTGGCAATACAATGGTGGCAGTGACATATATGTAATGTTATATTTATTGGCATTCAGTTATAATGTAAACTCAAGAGGGTTGTACAGTTAGCAGTTAGTGGTTGAGCCATTCTAGATCAGTAACTTGTGTATGCCATTTTTTGACTTAAATTCGATTGACATAACTTAAAATTACAGCATCACATGAAAAAAAATAGAGTGTGGGATTTACTTATTTTAATGCATTTCTTTTACTTTTTTGTATAACTAAAATATTTATAAATAACTTTTATTTATATATATATATATATATTCATTCATTCATTCATTTTCTTTTCGGCTTAGTCCCTTTATTAATCTGGGTTCGCCACAGCGGAATGAACCGCCAACTTATCCAACATGTGTTTTTACGCAGCGGATGCCCTTCCAGCTGCAACCCATCACTGGGAATCATCCATACACACTCATTCACACTCATACACTACGGACAATTTAGCTTACCCAATTCACCTATAGCGCATGTCTTTGGACTTGTGGGGGAAACCGGAGCACCCAGAGGAAACCCACGCCAACACGGGGAGAACATGCAAACTCCACACAGAAATGCCAACTGACCCAGCCGAGGCTCGAACCAGCGACCTTCTTGCTGTGAGGCGATCGTGCTACCCACTGCGCCACCGTGAGGCCCT
>CAIGQW010054506.1:6203702-6236671 GCA_903798125.1 Danio choprae
ATGTCTTTGGACTTGTGGGGGAAACCGGAGCACCCGGAGGAAACCCACGCCAACACAGGGAGAACATGCAAACTCCACATTTCACATTTTCATTTAGATTAAAACTTATAATAATAATAATAATAATAATAATAATAATAATAATGATAATAATAACATATAATAAATACAAATATAGAATAGAGAATAATAATAAAAACTTTTAAATGAAAACAGACATTCTAAAAATAAAAATTAATTAAATAGATTTTTGTAATTATTATTATTGCTATTATAAATATCTGAAGAAGAAAAAATGTAATTTAGTACTTTTGAAACTCAAAACTATTTTTCAAAGTTTTACTATAACTGCAACTTTTAATAATGTTACATTTTTAACAAAGTATATAGTTATTATAGATATGAATCCAATACATTATAGCCATTTTCAGTTCTATATCCATTTGTTGATATGTTGGTAACAGATATATATATATATATAGAGAGAGAGAGAGAGAGAGAGAGAGAGAGAGAGAGAGATGTTTATACAAATTTTGGCCTTTATTCTCATCTACTTTGCCTTTTTTCATCTGCTTTTCTCATAATTGTACTGACAACTAATCAACTAATTCATAACAATTAAAATCTTAAAGGGATAGTTCACCCAAAAATGAATATCATTTACTAAAAGTCATTTACTCATCCTCCACTTGTTCCTAACCTGTTTGAGTTTCTTGTTTTTTGGTTGTTGTTGTTCAACACAAAGCAAGATATACTAAAGACTTTTGGGGAAAAAAACAACAAAACAAAAACATCCATAGCATTTTTTTTCCTGCTATGGCTGTTTTTTCCCCCTGCATTCTTCATTATATCTTGTTTTGTGTTCAACAGAAGAAAGAAATTCATTAAAGTTTAGAACCGCTTGTAAGTGATGAGTACATTTTGAATTTTGGGTGAACTATCCCTTTACTATGACCTGTGCCTATTTTAAATCACAGATCATCGCTAAATGATTTACAGAGGAATGTTACTGTAATTCCATATTCATTTGTGAACCTTCATGCTTAACGTGTATATTTTCTGTATATATCAGATGTCCTTCAGCATGTGAATGAGAGCAAACATATCGCCGTGTACCACAAGGGCCGCTTTTACAAGGTATGGATGTTTTATGACGGACGCTTGCTGTTGCCTCGAGAAATTGAGCAGCAGATGGAGAGGATCTTGGCGGACAAATCCGAACCTCAGCCAGGGGAAGAGTTTCTGGCTGCTTTGACGGCGGGAGACAGGTGAGTGTTACTGTTTTATTAAAATACATTTATTTGAAATTTTGAAGACTGGAAGAATATTAAAACAGTTGTTTTAAAGTGCTCCTTTTATGGATTAAACAATACACCTCATGCAGTATGTAACAGCTCTAAAAGAATGAAAAATGTCAAGTTTAAAATCTAAAAAGTGCTCCATGTATAAAGTTATGGTCTCTCAAAGACTTAAAGTCATTAAAATAAGCAACACAGGCTCATTGTGAAAACGTACCCCCGTATACATTTCTGGAGAGTGCGAATTATGTGGCCAGAGCTACGTAGGGCTGTATTTCGTCTTTAAAAAGAAAGCTATGGGGTGGTATGATGCCGCAGATGGCTTCTTTTTCTTTTCACGCTACCAGCTGACCACTTCAGTCGGTCGGTTAGTCAGTCAGTCCACAGTGGCCTCTGGTGGATTTACGCGAGAAGAGCATGTGTGACTGGCACTCGCGAGAGAAATTTGAGATCCGAAATGTATGCAGGAGTACATATCAATAAGTGTAAATGAGCCTGGATTGAAAACAAGTCATTTTCTTAGCAGTTTTCTTAGTGTGAACTGCCTATACCGAAATTTGCTGATTCCGATTTTTTAAGAACTGTTATGACATCCTATACAAACAAAAATTTACATTTATTGCATTTTTTCATGATAAAAAAATAATTAATTACAGAATTATTTAAATTTAATTAAAAATGCCAGTTTCTGTGCCTCACGATCGGGTTGTCGTGGTCCTAACCTTCGACCACTACCCGTTCCACAATGCACCGGCCCCTTACGGCTCCCCCTGCAGGTGGTGGGCCTGCAGGAGGGTGGTCCCACATTGCTCCTTTGGGCTAAACCTGGGAAAAAACCCAGCCACCAGGCGCTCGCATACAAGCCCCAACCCCAGGCCTGGCTCCAGGGTTGGGCCCCGGCTGCACCATACTGGGCGACGTCATAGTCCTCGATGTTATTTTACTCATAAGGGGTTTTTGAGGGGGACCGGAGGGTGTGCTCCAACTATAGGGGGATCACACTCCTCAGTCTCCCAGGGAAAGTCTATGCCAGGGCACTGGAGAGTAGGATCCGGCCGAACCTAGGATCCAGTAGGAACAATGCGGTTTTTGTCCAGGCCGTGGTACACTGGACAAGCTCTATACCCTCACCAGGGTGTTTGAGGGTTCGTGGGAGTATGCCCAACCAGTCCACATGTGTTTTGTGGACTTGGAGAAGGCATTAAACCGTGTCCCTCGTGGTGTTCTGTGGAGGGTGCTTTGGGAGTATGGGGTCAGAGGCACTCTGTTAAGGGCTGTGTCATCCCTGTATGAACAGAGTAGGAGTTTGGTTAGCATTGCCAGCAATAAGTCAGACTTGTTTCCAGTGCATGTTGGACTCCGGCAGGGCTGCTCTTTGTCAACAATTCTGTTCATAATTTTTATGGACAGAATTTCAAAGCGCAGCCTTGGGCTGGAGGGGGTCCAGTTCAGGGACCACAGGATTTTTCATCTATTCGCAGACGATGTTGTTCTGTTGGTTTCATTGAACATGGACCTTCAGCATGCACTGGGGTGGTTTGCTGCCGAGTGTGACGCGGCTGGGATGAGAATCAGCACCTCCAAGTTCGAGGCCATAGTGCTCCACCAGAAAAAAGTGGTTTGCCATCTCCAGGTTAGAGGAAAGTCCCTACCCCAGGTGGAGGAGTTCAAGTATCTTGGGATTTTCTTCACGAGTAAGGGAAGGATGGAACATGAGATTGACAGGCGGATTGGTGCAGCGGCAGCAGTAATGGGGTTGATGTACCGGTCCGTTGTGGTAAAGAAGGCAAGGTTCTCGATTTACCGGTCAATCTACGTACCTACTCTCACCTATGGTCATGAGCTTTGGGTCATGACCGAAAGGACAAGATCTCGGATACAAGAAGCCGAAATGAGTTTCCTTCGCAGGGTGGCAGGGCACACCCTTATAAATAGGGTGAGGAGCTCTGTCACCCAGGAGTCGCTGCTCCTTCACATCGAGGCCTTATTCATATTCCAGGCATGTCCCACCGGGAGGAGGCCTAAGGGAAGACGCAGGACACGCTGGAGGGACTATGTCTCTCAGCTGGCCTGGGAATGCCTCGGGATCTCCCCAGAGGAGCTGGAGGAAGTGTCTGGGGAGAGGGAAGTCTGGGTTTCTCTCCTAAGACTGCTGCCCCCGTGACCTGGCCCCGGAAAAGCAGTTGAAAATGAATGAATGAATGAATAACATTTGAGCACCGTTAAATATCTGTGCACTTTTGCACTGGATCGTTAAAAGTTGCGGCGATAAGCTGGTCTGTCTATGAGCTGACATATGAGCGATCCGCTGATGGATTGACTGATCTTCGCGGCTTTGAAATGGTGTTTGAAGAGCGGTGAGCTGGTGACCTTCACAGTCAATCACAGTCCTTTCTATAGAGCATGTGAACACAATGGCCAATCAGCTGTATTTAAGTATGCGCTCAACAGCACTCAAATGTTAGCGGGAAATTTATTATTTTATTTTAGTACCGAAATTCCAGTATCGTGACAACACTACTTGTGACTGAATAATGGATTAATAATATGAATTATAAGTTATTGTATGCTCCATCAGCTCCAATCAGCCAGTTCGTTTTTGTCAGCTTTGCATTTAATTAAAGAATTAATAAACAATTACTGCTGAGAACGATATTTTGTGTCAAATTATTACATTTTGTTGCAAGTAGCCATGTAATAGCTGGGATAAAGAACATCCAGGACAGTTGTTTTTACAGAATAAAGCCCTTCAGTCTTATATGTACACCAGCCGATAAGCCAAACTGCTGATAAGCCTGTTAGGCTTTATTCTTTGATAACAACCTCCTAAATGTACTTTATTCCTAACCTATCAAGCACTTTGATCTTTAAAACTTTGCAGAATTTTTATATACATATACTGCTACAGACGAAATATAATGTCTGAATAATCATAATAGTGACTTTATAATAGTAGTAAATATGGTTTTGTTTCCCTGGATTTGAGAACATTTTGCAGACGCTAAATGTACAAATTTCAGTCCTCATTTAAAGAACCAGATGTGAATTTCCTCTTTTTCTGTTCAGTAAAATGTAGTCAAAGTCAATGAAACGACACATTTTTATCAATGCTTTTGTTTCCCATTACCCAGAATTCCCTGGGCCAAAGCCCGTTCACAGTTTTTCATTCGTGGAAAGAATAAGCAGTCTCTGGATGCTGTGGAGAAGGCTGCTTTCTTTGTTACTCTGGATGATTCCGAACAGCGTTATGAGCCAGACAATCCAATCCAGTCACTGGACAGCTATGCCAAATCTCTGCTCCATGGAAAATGCTACGACAGGTGAGTAAGAGCTCTTAAACCCAATTAGATTATTAAATTATCTCCTATTAAAGGGATAGTTCACCCAAAATGGAAAATTGTGTCATCATTTACTCACCCTTTACTTGTTGCACTGTTAAACGCAAAAGAAGAAATTTTGAAGGATGATGGAAATCTGTAACCATTGACTTCCATAGTATTTGTTTTTTTCCACTATGGATGTCAATGGTTACAGGTTTTCAGCTTTCTTCAGAATATCTTCAGAAATTCATAAAGATTTGGAACCAATTTAGGGTGAGTGAATAGTGAGTAAATTGTCATTTTTGAGTGAACTATCCCTTTAAGTCATATTTTATTTCAATTAAATGTCTCCAATGAAATGTTTCAGATTTTCTTCTTAAAAATTAATAGCTCTGTGGTGCTGCAGAAATACGAACAGTGCCATGAGTCGTAGCTGGACACTGCAGGCAGCGGCCCTGATAGAAACCTATGTTTGCATGGCGCTGCGTGGAGCGTCGCATCTGGTGTGCGACCCCCTTTATGATGGTCTTGCTGTGGACAGTTACAACCCTTTTTGCATCCTTATTGAAACTCACACTTCCAGCAATCGAAGAATTAGGTTAATTTGACAAGCTGAACGCATTCTGTACTGTACAGGAGACACGGAGGAGATTGATTGACAATGGTCTAAAGCCAAACAGGACGCAGAACACAATGCGCTGTAAAAAAAAAGCATGTCAAATTGCACAAAAAAATAAAAATCTGCGAGACCGCGAAAGGTGAACCGCGTTATAGCGAGGGACCACTGTAATCAATAATAAATAATAATCTATCTATCAATCATTTTTTTCAGCAAGGACACATTAAAATGAGTCATCAGCATCAGTTAATCGCTATTATTAAAAAATAATGAATATAAATATAAAAAATATATGTATATATATACTATTTTTTTTCATTCATTCATTTTATTTTCGGCTTAGTCCCTTTATTAATCTGGGGTCGCCACATCGGAATGAACCGCCAACTTATCCAGCATATGTTTTACGCAGCGTATGCCCTTCCAGCTGCAACCCATCTCTGGGAAACATCCATACACACCCATTGACACTCATACACTACGGACAATTTAGCTAACCCAATTCACCTATACTGCATGTCTTTGGACTTGTGGAGGAAACCGGAGCACCCGGAAGAAACCCACGCGAACACGGGGAGAACATGCAGACTCCACACAGAAACGCCAACTGACCCAGCCGGGGCTCGAACCAGCGACCTTCTTGCTGTGAGGCGATTGTGCTACCCACTGCGCCACCGTGCTGCCTCTATTTTTTTTTAAATACATAAATATAAAAAAATATTTAAAAAATATCCTTCTGGACTGTCTATTTTTCAATAATTTAAAACAAAAGGTCACGATTTCCAAAATATTAGCAGCACAACTGTTTTCATAGAATAATAATAAATATTTTGTGTGCACTAAGTAAGCATATTAGAATCATTTCTAAGGGATCCAGGGATACTAATAAATAGTAAAATCAACTACAATTCTGAATTTCATTACAGTAATCATTTAAATTTATGACGTAATAAAATATAAGGGGGCGACACGGTGGCTCAGTGGTCAGCACGGTCGCCTCACAACAAGAAGGTGGTTGGTTTGAGTCCCGGCTGGGTCAGTTGGCATTTCTGTGTGGAGTTTGCATGTTCTCCCCGTGTTGACGTGGGTTTCCTCCGGGTGCTCCGGTTTCCCCCACAGTCCAAAGACATGCGGTAACGGTGAATTGAATAAACTAAATTGGCGTGTGTTTTTAATTATGTGTGTATGTGTTCTTTTTCTCCAGATGGTTTGATAAGTCTTTGAACCTTATTATATTCAAGAACGGCACTATGGGACTGAATGCAGAACACTCCTGGGCTGATGCACCCATCGTTGGCCATTTGTGGGAGGTGAAGAAAATTTCTCAAGATACTGGATAAATTGATAAAACTGTAATATGACCTTAAAGACACTAGGTGCTATTCATAAATCTTCATTTCTTCATGATGATTTTGGAACAGTTTGATGTAACCTTACTGTAAGAAACTGTTAATTTCATTTGAAGATGTTTTATGTGTATGTGTGTGCAGCAAGTCTTGTCATCGGATCCAGTGAGACTGGGCTATACTGAGGATGGACACTGCAAAGGAAACCCCCATCCCAACATGCCGGGACCCCAGAGACTGCAGTGGGACATCCCAGAGGAGGTCAGTTAAATATTGATTGTGCGATTTCAGCATGAATCATATACACTTCATAGTTTAATAAGGAATAACCTCTTATCGTTCACACTCCCAGTGTCAGACGGCGATCAGCAGCTCTCTGAAAGTAGCCAATACTCTGGCAGACGATGTAGACATGCACATTTTCCCCTTTAACGACTTTGGCAAGGGCTTAATCAAGAAATGCAAGACAAGCCCTGATGGTTTTATCCAGCTAGCCCTCCAGCTGGCACACTTCAGGGTAAGAGAGATTTATAAAAAATTCTGTGTCAATTCTTCCTGTGATTTCTGTGTAAAAAGTTACATTTTTCCTTCTGCAGGATAAAGGCAAGTTCTGTCTGACATATGAAGCATCGATGACGCGTCTGTTCAGAGAAGGCCGCACTGAGACTGTGCGCTCCTGCACCAATGAGACATGTGCTTTTGTTCATGCCATGATGGATGAGAAAGCAACGGTGGGTGAAAATACAGTATATACAGCTCAATTATTAGCCTTCCTGTAAGTTTTTTCAAATATTTTTCAAGCAAACAGACCAAGGAAATTCTCAAAGTATTTCTTATATATTTATTTCTTTTGAAGAAAGTCTTATTTCATTTAGTTTGCCTGGAATAGATGCCGTTTTAATAATTAAAAAAGGTTAATATTATTAGCCCCCTTAAAGGGGTGGTCCAGAGTGTATTTTTAAGGCTTGGTTGTGTTTATAAGATGCAAAGCAATGTATGCTCATGCTTCATTTGTAGAAAATCACATTATTTTTTCATATGTCTTACTTTGATTATATACAGCTACTCAGCTAACACGAAAACGTCATATTTCCTAGTTCCTCCGAAAGCGCTGCCCTCAAGAGGCTCTGATTGATTAGCTAACATAATGTGCTGTGATATGAAACGTTTACATATGTTTTGCGAGTTTGTTATTTGAGATGTACTTCAGCGCTGGTAAAGATTATGGGTGTTTACAGCGGTTTGACGGATAAATATGAATTTGTAGCTAATTTGTTAGCAGTGCCAAACAGCATTTCCCATTGTTTACATCCTTGTTTACGTCTTTGCTACAACATACCGTTAACGCTAGAAACGGTGCATGTAATAGATCAATTGTAACAAATAAAAATACTTACAGCTTGTGCCTCACAATACACAGCTTTGTCTATTATGGTTGGAGGAGTTTTTAGCCAAATCCAGCACTGAACTGGGAGAGATTCTGGAAGCTGTCCTTTTTCAAATGCTAGCTATATGTTTTTTATAATTTTCTGAAACATAATTAAAATTAAATTGTAAGCACTTCTCTCTTTGTGTCATGTCCTTTGGAAGAAACAGAAACTGAACGAGCTCTGTGGAAATAGCATTTAAACAGCAGTTTAGCTTTCTCTGCTACATTACAGCACTACAGCACCTCTGGCCACGCCCCTTTGCTGCGCAGAGTGTATGCGCATGGTGAATGCGCATGGTGAATGCGCGTAACCTGAAGCGTTTGTGATCTCACTAGCCCGGATGTACTTTTTTGTAGTCCCCAAACTTTGTTCGCTGTAGGATTTGCTAAACTAACTCTGTAAAAGCCAATGTCTCCCTTCGCATTGAACTTTCAGCGTATTATATGCAGAGATGTTGTTTATGTTCACACATCTACATTACACATGAACTAAAGTTTATGATATCATAGTGGACCACCCCTTTAAGAATTTCTTTTCTCAATTGTCTACAGAATAAAGTTATCCAATAACTTGCCTAATTATCCGAATCTGCCTAGTTAACATCATAACCTAGTTAAGCTTTTAATTTGCACTTGAATACCAGTATCTTGCCAAATACTTAGAAAAATATTATGCATTGTCATCATGGCAAAGAAAAAAGAAGGTAGTTATTGTAAATGAGTTATTAAAACGATTATTTTTAAACAACACTTTATTTATTAAATATTTTTAAAAGAATTACTTTCACAGGAGGGCTAATCATTTTGACTTCAACTGTATATATACTTACTCCCAGGGCCATTTTTATTGAAGTCGATATTTAGCCGCACCATATTGGTGTTTTGTAATGTCTAGTTTTGATGAGGTGGGTTGTTAGCCCAGCGCTCAACCTCCAACCTGGAGGACCAGGACATACACTACGGACAATTTAGCTTACCCAATATTGTGGGAAACTCCACACAGAAATGCCAACTGACCCAGCCAAGGCTCGAACCAGCGACATTCTTGCTGTGAGGCGACAGTGCTAACCACTGAGCCACCGTGTCGCCCAGAGATAACAAGTTTAGTCTAGCTAGCCTTTTCGATTCTTTCAAATTTCTGATAAGAAGTTTGGTCACTGCAGAGTGGGCATTCAGTCCAAGTTCTCTTAAATGTATAGGCACCATAGCAAAGACAGACTCTTCAGCATGAACAAGTCCAACTGCAAGTCCAGTGAGTTTCTCCACATGAACCTATCCTCTCATACTTGTGTCTTTCAAGAATGACCTTCTTTTGGAGGGGGGAAGTTACATGAACAATGTACTATATATATAACTTTTTGATAACATTAAAGACTAGATGATTGTAAACAAACATTATATTAGCATTAGTGTTATACCTTTGAGAGAAACTTGCTTTAATATTCTGAGAATGATCTTTGTTAGCTGGAGATCAACTTGCCTTGCTATTGTAGTTCTAATGTGTGTTTGTTTCTGCAGGTATCAGTATTCATTCTAATTCATTCATATTTTTTCTCAGAGAGAAGAGAAACTGAAGCTGCTGAAAGCTGCTGCAGAAAAGCACCAGGATTTATACAGACTGGCCATGACCGGAAAAGGCATTGACCGTCATCTTTTCTGCCTCTACTTAGTGTCCAAGTACCTCGGTGAAGATTCACCTTTCCTCAAAGAGGTTTGTGAGCGACCTGTCACAAAACAAAATGCAAACCATATCATTTTTGTAGCCCATATTGCGCTCTGAGTAGTCTGTAATGAGTTGGGTTTGATCCAGGTTTTGTCTGAGCCCTGGAGGTTGTCCACCAGTCAGACTCCTCTCCAGCAGATGGAGCTCTTTGATTTGAAGAGACATCCAGAATATGTCACCAGCGGAGGTGGATTTGGTCCTGTAAGTTCATTTTTTTTTTTTTTACCAATATTTTATTCTGCCTAGACAAGGTGCAATGAAAAGTGATGTTCAGATTATCGTTCAGAAATTATGTTTTTTTTATTTAAAGGAAATAGACTTATTGCAAGTTTTTATTGTTTTATAATAATGTTTTAAATGTTATTTTTTTATTTAAAGACAGACGTATTTAGAGAGAAATTATGATTTATTATATTATTATTAAGAAAAAACTCAAACCAAAACAAATAAATATGTAAGTTTTGCATTTACATTTATCAGACAGCCATATTTATTACAATTGAAGGATACAACATGTCTTTCTTAATAACAACAATAATAATAATAAATTATTTTTTATTTTTCTAATATCTGTCCTGAGTTTTAAGCATAATGTTGATGCTTATATGATGACGGTGATATTAATAATATCATGATTATTATGATAATTTCTCATTTATTCCATGTTCTTATGGCCTCTGGGAGTGTTTGGGGTGTGGGGTTTATTGTTGCTATTTCCTTTTGTAATACTTTAGATGTAACACTTTTAATATGTTTGCAAAAATTCTGTCAAAAAAGGAAAGTATTTGATTCAGTATCTGTATCGGCAATAATGTATGTGTTTGTTTACATGTATTTAACAAATACAGTAAAATGGTTGTAAAATAGCATTATAATTATTTTGCATTTTAATATGCTTCAAATGTAAGCCATTCATGTGATGTTATTTTAATGGTAGTACATTTCTAAATAAACTATATTTGTATAGACACACACCAAATAATAACCTTTTTGGTTTTTTTTAGGTTGCTGATGATGGTTATGGTGTATCATATATTATTCTCGGAGAAGACCTTATCAATTTCCACATATCCAGCAAACACTCAAGCCATGAGACAGTGAGTCAATTATAATACATATTTTAATATTTAATAATTAAATATTATTTTGGGGGCGACGCGGTGGCGCAGTGGGTAGCACAATCGCCTCACAGCAAGAAGGTCGCTGGTTCGAGCCTCGGCTGGGTCAGTTGGCGTTTCTGTGTGAAGTTTGCATGTTCTCCCCGTGTTCGCGTGGGTTTCCTCCGGGTGCTCCGGTTTCCCCCACAAGTCCAAAGACAAGCGGTATAGGTGAATTGGTAAGCTAAAAAGTATCCGTAGTGTATGTGTTAATGAGTGTGTGTGGATGTTTCCCAGTGATGGGTTGCGGCTGGAAGGGCATCCGCTGCGTAAAACATATGCTGAATAAGTTGGCGGTTCATTCCGCTGTGGCAACCCCGGATTAATAAAGGGACTAAGCCGAAAAGAAAATGAATGAATGAATATTATTTTATATAATAATATCGTATAAAATAATATGCTTATACAGTGGGTATGGAAAGTATTCAAACCCCCTTAAATTTTTTAACTCTTTGTTATATTGCAGCCATTTGCTAAAATCATTTGTTCATTTTTTTTTCCTCATTAATGTACACACAGCACCCCATATTGAAAAAAAAACACAGAATTGTTGACATTTTTGCAGATTTATTAAAAACGAAACACTGAAATATCGAGTCCTAAGTATTCAGACCCTTTGCTCAGTATTTAGTAGAAGAACCCTTTTGATCTAATACAGCCATGAGTCTTTTTGGGAAAGATGCAACAAGTTTTTCACACCTGGATTTGAGGATCCTCTGCCATTCCTCCTTGCAAATCCTCTCCAGTTCTGTTAGGTTGGATGGTAAACGTTGGTGGACAGCCATTTTTAGGTCTGCCCAGAGATGCTCAATTTGATTTAAATCAGGGCTCTGGCTGGGCCATCAGGAACAGTCACAGAGTTGCTGTGAAGCCACTCCTTTGTTATTTTAGCTGTGTGCTTAGGACAGTGGTTTTCATTTCTATAAGAGAGACATACAAAATGTGCAGGGCAGGGGGGCCCGAGGAACAGAATTGAGAACCACTGGCTTAGAGTCATTGTCTTGTTGGAAGGTAAACCTTCAGCCCAGTCTGAGGTCCTGAGCACTCTGGAGAAGGTTTTCGTCCAGGATATCCCTGCACTTGGCTGCTTTCATCTTTCCCTCGATTACAACCAGTCGTTCTGTCTCTGTAGCTGAAAAACACCCCCACAGCATGATGTTGCCACCACCATGCTTCACTGTTGGGACTGTATTGACAGGTGATTAGCAGTGCCTGGTTTTTTTTCCCCACATACCACTAAGGCCAAAAAGTTCTATCTTGGTCTCATCACAGCAGAGAAACTTCAGGTGTTTTTTTTAGCAAACTCCACTTTCATGTGTCTTGCACTGAGGAGAGGCTTTCATCGGGCCACTCTGGCACATCCATAAAGCCCTGACTGGTGGAGGGCTGCAGTGATGATTGACTTTCTACAACTTTCTCCCATCTGCCGACTGCATCTCTGGAGCTCAGCCACAGTGATCTTTGGGTTCTTCTTTACCTCTCTCACCAAGGGTCTTTTTTCCCTGATAGCTCAGTTTGGCCGGTCGGCCAGCTCTAGGAAAGGTTCTGGTCATCCAAAATGTCTTCTATTTAAAGCCTGGTTTATACTCGACGCGTCCGCTAGTTCGCTTGAGTGTGCGCAGCGACTGTGACGTCATCGCGGTGTTTGCGGAGGTTCGCTTTCAGCTGGCGGAGCAATATTTGAAGATATTTTGTCTGAAACAGGTACGTCTGTACAAACATCTTTATGATCCGTCCATGCATGATCATATGGAGAACCAGAAGACCAATAATTCTGAGCTAGAAATTGCAACAGCAGTGGGAAAGGAGGAACGTTTTTGTTAAAAAGTTTAGTAAAACTTGAGGGATAAGTTTGTTAAAACCAAAAAGAGAGGCCATGGCAAAAGTGGAGACCCAGGTGGTTTTAATACACAATTCAAGAGTTCACACTTAGCTGATGATTGAAAAATAAGCGCATTTGGCATGCTGTCCCGGGAGAGAGCCCTGAGCTCAGAATATCCTTGAGCCCGGGGCTCCCTCCCGTTTGAGGGCGAGAGGGGAGTTTGAGCTCAGGTAGGCCTCGAGAACTCCCCTGCTGTGAACGTTCTTGAGATATGTCTTAAGATGTTATTTTTTGAGAAGTCAATTTACTTATGGTGAATGTCTTTGGACGGTGGGAGGAAACCGGGAAGCCCGGGGTAAACCCACGCGAGCACGGGGAGAACATACAAACTCCGCACAGAAACGCCAACCGGCCCAGCGAGGGGAAAAGTCAGTGGTGTTCTTGCTGTGAGGCAACAGTGCTAGTCACTGGGCCGCCGTGCCGCCCAGTTAGAAGAAAGGAAGGAGTAGGGGTGGAAGGGGGGATTCTTCAAGACGAAGATGTCTAGAGTGAAAAACTCTGGTTATTTATAGTGTGTCTGATTGGTGCAATAAGCGGAGCTGATGCGATGCCAGCTGCGTTCAATCCTAATCACGTGATCCTCTCGAAATTAGTTTATAACTAAACCACACTTAAAGAATAGGTATTACTTCCTTCAGGTTTTACACTGATGATAAAAATTTTGAATTTAAATCAATTTAATAGTTACAAAACTAAAATGAAGTAACAAAATAATTTCTTTGATAACTGGAAAAGAATATTTAAACTTATCGGTTTACAATATCCTGATGCCCTGTTTTTCTAGGCTTTATTGGTGATAATGGTTAGGAATGTTGGGCCATTATTGCCTTGGCATATAAGCAGAGACACAAACTAGCCAGACAGTAATGTGTGAATTGTGGGTTAAATCTATAAAAACGTCAGTATTTTTTAGTAAGTGTACTTTTTTCTTTTTGGCTTTTATTCTTGCCATAATAATAAAATATATTTGTAGAGCAACCCATGTTCTGTTGTCATTGATATTTAACTTTAATAGGTAGAACTGTCTGAGATATGAACAAAAGCAAGTGACCCATTAAAGTTTGATTAAATTTTTTTTTGAATGGTTATAAGTCTTTATAATCATTAAAATAAATTATAAAAATAATAAAAATAATTTGTTTCAAAATCTTGCACGATATTAATGATATGGCTTAGTTCCGGAAACTTCCTACTTCTCTGTTTATCCGTCTGACTTTACGGTGGGTTTCTTTTGACCGCCCCCTGTCGTTTTAAAGAATATCACAACGGCGAATGCATCAAGTATAAAAGCCTCGTCCGTTTCGTGAGGTGCGCGTGCACTCGGTGGAGGTCCGCGACGTGGCGCCAGGCGAAAGTATAAATCAGCCTTCAGGATTATGGAGGCCACTGTGCTCTTAGGAACCTTAAGTGCAGCAGAAATGTTTTTGTACCCTTGGCCAGATCTGTGCCTTGCTACAATTCTGTCTCTGAACTCTTCAGGCAGTTCCTTTGACCTCATGATTCACAGCTGTAAGGTCTTATATAGACAGTTGTGTGGCTTTCCTAATCAAGTCCATTCAGTAAAATCAAACACAGCTGGACTCAAATGAAGGTGTAGAACCATCTCAAGGATGATCAGAAGAAATGGACAGCACCTGAGTTTAATATACGAGTGTCACAGCAAAGGGTCTGAATACTTAGGACCATGTGATGTTTCAGTTATTCTTTTTTAATAAATCTGCAAAAATGTCAACTATTCTGTGTTTTTCTGTCAATATGGGGTGCTGTGTGTACATTAATGAGGGAAAAAAAAACATTATTTTAGCAAATGGCTGCAATATAACAAAGAGTGAAAATGTTAAGGGTGTCTTTTAAGCACATTTAATAATTTAAGCACATATTATTTTCACTTTTGTGTATTTTACATGTCTAAATTTCTTCTTTTTACGTCTGCATTTCCCTTTTTAGGATTCTCACCGCTTTGGAAGTAACCTCAAACAGGCGATGCTTGAAATCTTGGACCTTTTCCAGCTTGACTTCAAACCTAACAAAAAGTGATCCATCACGTTTTCTCATTTCTGAAAAGGGAAATTGTTGTTTTCAAATCTTTTAAGACGTACTGATTCTTCTGAGGCATGTACAGAGTAAGTGATTGTTCTAATTGAAGTTGTAATAATAATAAAAATAGAGTGGTGTTTTAAATAGTACAGAGCATGCTAACTGGGCATTTCGTTTAAACCAATTGTTTTGGAGGATTAAAGAAAAGAAATCATTGTTCAGAATTATATCACAGACTGTTTTTTTTTTTTTTTGGTTTGTTCGCTTGGGATGTATTCTTGCCTTAATCTCGGAAATATACATGAATGTTTCTCAGAAATTGCCTCTGTGCTGCTGTACATTCATATGTTGTTCACTTGTGTGCAAACACTATACTAGTTCCTTTTTTTTTTTTTAAATGATATTCACATACTCAGGTTTTCAGCTAATTTATTCACTGTATTGTGACTTGAATTGTTTCTGAAGTAGCACTGTTGTGGGTTACAGGGATTCTATACGGAGAAATATTTCACATAGGGCAGCGATGCATATTTTTATTTGTACTTGTGTTTTTTGTATTTGCGCTTGGTTAAAGAATTGCAGCAGATTCTCAACATTAACATTATCTAAGGTTACTTGTGTTCAGTAGGTTTTGATTTTTTTGTCAATCTGTATTTGACTGCACTCAACAAAAATAAAACACATATAGGGATATCATTCACAGGTAATAAGGGATAAAAATGTGTATATGTTGTTTCTCATTGACAGGAAAGTGTGCTATTTATTTATCGGTTCCTCATCATTTTTTTTTTTTGAAAGTGTGCTTATGGATTCACAGAACAATAAATATTGTTGATTGTAAATGAATAGTGAAATTAAATGAATGCAAATCAATACAATTCAAAAGGGAAAGTGTCACTTAATCTGTTGTGCAATGTGAAGTATCATATTTGTATCATATTTTACAGAGTAGAATTTCTGTTTTCTGCAAAAGGAAACTGGCATAGTTACTGTATTTCAAATTGGACTGTATTTTCACACAATAAAAGTTGACTCTTTGGACAAAGAGGTGAAATTTAATTGGTTATGTGAAGTAGAAACTGAAAGTATATTTACATTTTTATCACAGCCCTCTTGTTCATGGTGTGTGTTTACAAAGTAGGCCTATATGGAAAGCATTATTCAAGTATTATTAAAGGTATAGTTCACCCAAATTAAATTTACTTACGATTTACTTACCATCAAGTGGTTCCGAACGAGTTTTTTTTTTCTACTGTCGAACACAAAAGAAGATATTTCAAAGAAAGCCGAAAGCCTGTAACCATTGACTTCTATTTGTTTTTTCTACTATGAAGTCAGTGGTTGGTTACAGCTTACTTCAAAACATTTTCTTTTGTGTTGAACAGAAGAAAGAAACTCATAAAGGTCTGAAACAAGTAATAGGCTGAGTAAATTATGAAAGAATTTTCATTTTTTGAGTGAACTATTCCATAAATACTACGTTAAGCAACGGAAATCTGATTTCAGCTTTGATGCGACCACAAGATGGCGATATTGGCCAATGAACAGTGAAACAGTTTGTACAGTAATTCGTTTGTTTGTTTGTTTGTTATTAAAGACACTTCACACTATAAGATATACTTTAAAACCTAATTGTTAAGCTCTATTAAAATCCTTAGAAATAGAAAGCAATTGACAAGATGTGCTAGACTTTTTGAATTTCGAAGGGCTGAATAAGGTAAATGTAAAACATGTCAAACTTTTTATATCAACTCACAATACGTGTGTGTGTTATTTGAGCTATAAACATAGTCTTGGCATCTTGTCTCGTTTAACAATGAGACGTTTTTTTTCTGGGCGGAATTTCTCTTACTGTGAGGGAATTTGTTGTAAACATTAGCTTTGTAGTATCCTTTCACTGATCTAAAGCTAGTCGTGAGTGTGTATAAATCTGTGAAAAATTTGCACAGGCAAGGTATGTATGAATATTTATCATTATTTCTTGATAGCACATGCATTTATTAAGGTTACTTTGTCTGGATACTTTGAGACCTGAAAAAGGTGAGGTGTGGTCAGCAGTTTCCAAAAAAACAAAACAAAAAAAAAAAACTATGTCCAGTAGTGGATATGAATTCAGAAGTTCAGAAATGTTCCACTATAAAGATGTAGACTATTTTGAAGTGGAATTACTTCACGACAATAAATATAACATTACCTCAGTCTGTAGTAATGAAGAATAAATCCACGCCACGCAAACACAGGGAGAACAGACAATCTCCACACAGAAATGTCAACTGGAACTCGAACTAGAGACCTTGCTCTGAGGCAACAGTGCTAACCACTGAGCCACTGTGCCACCCTAAGTGGCATATATGCTGAAGTAAATAAATGTTGCATTGAAGCAACATTTTTTTGTATATAAGAGAAAGTAATACCAAAGTATGATATACTCAGGATATCCCAATGTCAGTCAACTGCAATTCACCAGATTGATGTGAGGTTGGAGACAACAAGTAAGTCACCTGCTACATGATACACTATGATAGCCCCTCGAGGATTCCACCATGGCACCTCATAAAGTGAAGTCCACTAAATTCTCAAAGGGTGAAAGACATTCAAAATCATGTCAAAATGGTCAGGGTAGAACCTCTGTGTATTGTACATGAAAATCCCGTTAGATCAGCATTCATTCATTTTCTTTTTGGCTTAGTCCCTTTATTAATCTGGGGTCCCCACAACGGAATGAACCACCAACTTATCCAGCATATGTTTTACGCAGCGGATGCCCTTCCAACTGCAACCCATCATTGGGAAACATCCATACACACTCATTCACACACATACACTACAGACAATTTAGCTTACCCAATTGACCTATAGGACGTCTTTGGACTGTGGGGGGAACCGGAGCTTGACATCAAGGAAACCCACGAGAACACGGGGAGAACATGCAAACTCCACACAGAAATGCCAACTGACCCAGCCAAGGCTTGAACCAGCGACCTTCTTGCCGTAATGCCTTAGATCAGCTTACCATGTTCAAATGGTTCTTAACCATTTTGATCAAATCACATTTTATGGAGTCAGTTTCTGCAATGTGATAGGCTAATTAGAAACTTGCATTAAATGCACAGTATGTAATTTTCACCACTAGAGTGCAGATATTCATAACAAACAAAGGTATATATTTTGATGATCCCATTGATGCCAAGTGTGGAATCATGGGAGTTGTTATCTCCATTAAGTCCTTTGTTCATAGTAAGGTATTCAAAACTTATCATGGTAGTATGAAGCAGAGATCGTTTACACCGAACACATCTTTGGTTATAAAAATGTAAAAGTGTGATGCTCAGGAATGGAATTTTAAAAAAGCACAGCGTACTGCCACGTTGTCACGCGTCACAGAAGGCAGAGACAAGGATCAGTTCAACAGTGTTTATTAAAACACAAAGGACAATCTTCGCACCGTAGTGCTAGTGAACAGTTCAATAAGAGTCACTTCCCTTTGATGAGCAAGCCGATGACAGGGGTTAGCCTCAGGAGGAAAGGTGACGTTGATAGCCGTGACTGAAGATCGGGACGAGCAGACGGAGAGAGTTGTGACCATGTGAAGATGATACCAGACACTGGGTGAATGGAGAGGGTGAGTTATATAGTGTGCTGGTGATGGCTGATGCAGGTGAAGGTGATGAGTGCACAGGTGTGTGTAATTAGTAATCGGGTGACTGAGTCCGTTGTGTAGTGGCTGGAGAGTGTGAATAGTGATCAGGACTGATAGAACGTGCAGGGGGTGTGACACACGTGATGCAATATTATGAACGTGATGTAATAACGGACCCAGTAGAATATGATATCTTCAGAATACATCTTATAACTCAGGATATCTGGACAAAGCAACAATAAGCACCTCCTCTGCCATGATATAACTGCAAATATAACAGTTGTCACGCCAACTTTCTATTATAAACAGTAGCTCGTAACAGTTGCCCAGCCTCTGACCTCTTCTGATCGGTGCACTCCTTTTGGACCTGATGGTGATGAGCATTGCATTGATAGATTGCACGTGTTGTCACGTCATTAGGGGAACACCCCTCTGGTGGGCAAAACAGTACTATCTCCCGCTGACCGCCAAGTCATGGGCTGAGTAATTTTCCTTTTTTATCCAAAAAGCTGGATAATTGTTGTGCAATGCAGTTTAGCGTTACTAACCGGCGAGGAGACACACCTGAGCTCTGCGTCTGCAGAATTCCTTCAGAGAAAGATCTGCCAGAAAGGTCATCATTGACCCATAAGAATACATGGTACCTATAACTGTCAGTATGTTTGTATGCTTTTTACACAGTTTCTATTCTACATTGCATGTCAAGTACAATTAAAGTATAAATTGAAATGAAAAGTCAAAGTATAAATAGCAGAAGTGAACAAATAGATTTTCCCTACCAGCAAATATTAATCTGAGTAAAAAGAAACTGACACCAAATATAAAAGCAGACACTTACGTGCTATAACGCCGTCACCAATGACTAAATTGCTGAGGAATATCCAAAAGACAATATTAGATGTAAGAATTGGAGCTCTGACAGGGACATGATGGTTTTAAATGACTGAAAAATGGCTGTGGGTGCGGTATATGGATCGCAATTGCCCACAAGTTACAGTTTGTGATCATATCTCGGTTCTGTTCATATGCGATCCAAATATTCGTGGATTGAAAAAGATATGTCAGAAATATGACTGGTTTGTGCTGCTTTTCTATGGAGATCCCAGTGTAGCTCCGCACAGGTGACGTGACTGAAAATTATCAATTGGCTCTCGATTAAACATTGTATAAATCTTATTGACTATATACAAAGCCCTGAATAGCTTAGCTACCCAGAATTTGAATGAGCTCCTGCTGTATTACACCCCCTCTCGTCCACTATGTTCGATTAATTCTAGACAATTGATTATTAAAATCAACTGTAAGCAGTAAATTCTTTTCATATCTGGCACCTAAATTCTGGAACAGCCTTCTTAGCACAGTTCGGGAAGCAGACACTCTGTCAGTTTAAATCTAGGCTAAAGACACATCTCTTTGCACTAGCATCCACATAAAACACATAATTTAAACGGATTGTTAGGCTAAATTATTCTGGGCAACTAGAACAGTGAACACTTCCCAAAAAGACACTGTAATTACAATGACATCTACACTCATATTATATCAAAGTTCCCATATACTTGGATCCAACCCGTATCCAGAGCAGAAGGTTGTTGTGATCTTTGATAAGTCAAGAGAGCAATCTGCATGAGTCCTTTTGGCTAATCTGTACACCTGTCTAGTGGCCTACTTGGACCTGCACCTTCTCCATGCTCATAATGTCCAGATTGTAGCTTTGCCCTTTAAGTTTGGCAAGGCAAAGAGCTGGTCGCCTCATTTTGGTTTCTTGCCATTGTCACCTCTGGCTTGCTTTGTTGGGGCAGGCTGCTCTTCAGTGGATCAGACTTCAACATTTACATTTGTATAAAGCTAAACTGAACTTCATCAGTGACATTTGTATTAAACTGAACTGAATGTTTTAATTGATCTAGAACCACTCTGGCATTCTACCACTACTCTCCTGCCTGCCTGATATGCTGGAACGTCCCACAATCTGAAATATTGTTATGGCTTTTAATTCTATTTTACATGGTAAAAAGTGCTATAGAAATAAAGATGTCTAATGCCAACTGTACAAAAGGCTACCAGTACACCTAGAAGTGCATCCTTGGCTATGGGCCAAGAAGAATTCTGTTGGTCCTCGCATATACATACAAGGCAGACTCTTAAAACCATTGCAAGGTGACAAATATCTCAGAAGGGCAAAACAGGAAGCGGACAGTTTTTTTTACAGGAGTATTCCCAGCGAAGATATGGATTCACTAGCCAATTTTCACTGTAGATTATATTTCAGGGGTTGCATCCATGTCTGCCAAGACCCCCATCAACACTTTCGACTAGATGGTGGTTCCACAGTTATATAATTATAATTCTGAGAAGGTGCATTCAGTAGTTAAAAAACAAAACAAAACTACAAATCAAAAATAAGGGTGATAAATGTTCCTGATTTACTGATTTACCTGTCACCCAGATGGTCATGCCCTTAATTATGCAGAATTTTAAAGCTTAATATAAATTAAACGGATTAGTTATTAAAAATTCACCCCCTCATTGTTGTCATGAAGGGTAATACTAGTTATAAACATTAAAACCATTTTGTAAACATCTTTTCTTTTGCTGGCATTTTAACATGGGAGTATCTGGGAATTTAGTTCCTTTTGGAGCCAGGCCCCAGGGCTTCAGTCGATGAATTGCAGTTTCAGTTACTTCTTTATTAGCTTGACAAGGGAGAGTGGGAGGTTGTCGATGGGTAATACTCTTTTAGCCCTGTCAAAAACACCCCAGTCCACTGTGAGCCAATGCTATCTCACGGCAATTAACTTTTTGATTAAGTGGCTAATTCGTATGAACTCCTATGATCTTATTTGTACAGTTTATTGCTTATCCCCAATGACGGTTGGGTTTAGGAGTGGGGTTTGGTGCCACAACTCACTTTTAAATTCGTACATTTTTGTTTGACTGAACTTGTACAGATTCGTACGAATTAGTCACTAAACTGACAAAATGTAAAATAGTTACATTTCCTTGTGAGCTCAGACTGGGTCACGGCTGTGTTTTAAATGACTGAACCATTTTTGAGGAGCTGAACCAGCACAGCACACACAGCACTCAACCAAACCTTGTGCTTCTACTAAATTCTGTTCTTATGACTGACATGGAGTATTTGAAGCTGTTTTCACGTTATGATGACAAAATGTGAGATCGTGCTGGACTGTCGCATGTAATAATTGTGTATTATCCAACATAGGCATAGGCATTGCTTTTCCGCTGTTACCAGTTTATCCAGTAGCTCGCCACGTACGCCGGCAAACTTGTGACATGGAGTGGAGTTGACTGCGATGACAGGGTTTGAGTCCAGTGAAGAAAGGTTCCAAAAAGCAGGTAAGACAAAAAAAAGGCAAAAAATTAAATAAACCAGTAAATAACATGAATGTGGTAAAATCTGAAAACGTGGTAAAAATCAGGCTGCCACTAGGGCTTTTCTTTTTCTGGATTGCTTTTGAAAACACTGTTGGTTGGGTTCAGGGAAGTGGGTGAGTGCTGGTCAATCAGTGCTTTTTAAAACACTATCGGTTGGGTTTAGGGAAGGAGGAGGTGGGTCAGTCGATCGGTCAGTCAGTCAGTCAGTCAGTCAGTCAGTCAATTAGTCAGTCAGTGAGTCAGTCAGTTGACAGCAGCCTCTGGTGGATTTACGAGAGAAGAGCACGAATGGCGCGCACAAGAAGAATTTGAGATCTCACGAAAACATTCATTCATTCATTTTCTTTTCGGCTTAGTCCCTTTATTAATCTGGGGTCGCAACAGTGGAATGAACCGCCAACTTATCCAGCATATGTTTTACGCAGCGGATGCCCTTCCAGCTGCAACCCATTACTAGGAAACTTCCATACACACTCATTCACACACATACACTACGGACAATTTAGCTTACCCAATTCACCTGTACCGCATGTCTTTGGAATTATGGGGGAAACCGGAGCACCTGAAGGAAACCCACGCAAACACGGGGAGAACATGCAAACTCCACACAGAAATGCCAACTGACCCAGCCGCGGCTCAAACCAGCGACCTTCTTGCTGTGAGGTGATTGTGCTACCCACTGTGCCACTGTGCTGCCCCTCGCGAAAACAAAAACTGCAAAAAACTTACCTCCTGGGACGTATTTGGCAGTCTCCAGAAATGTACAGTATATAGGGGTGTGTTTTTAGAATAACCCTGGGTTGGTATTATCATTGCTTGTAATTGCAGCCTGTCATTATCATTCTAAAATGTATTCAAACATTTATACATATGAAAAGTGACACTGGTGCATTTAAAAAATGCTCAGCTGCAGTTTCTGAAGTGGCTTGCGTGTAAAGCACTGGCAAACAGCTCTGCGTGTGACTGGAGGATGAACTGATTCTAAACACAAGTTTAGATTCTAAACACTAGTTTTGCTAACTGTAAGCAAATGAAACAAGCTACAGCTACATCCTTAAATGCAATTCTGATGTGAGTCCAGCTTTGTATTACCTGATCTCAAAAAACAGCTAATTTAAGTTAGTTTAAATGTTTAAATTAAAGTTATCAATAATATAAAAATGACGGATATTTGTTTTATGTTATTAATTAAGTGAAGGCAATGAGTTAAGCGAATAATCCAATGTTTTTCTGAAAGCAAAATCATTAAATACTTGCAAAAAACTGAATATAATCTGTACAAAATATCAGACCAACACTAAAAAATGTTGGGTTCCACACAATCCCTTCATGTCATCCCAACCCAAATTGATTAAGTAAATGGTTTTTACAATATTAAGTTGAGTGAACATAAAACAATTAAGCTTCCCCCCCTCAAAAAAACTCAAGAATTGGGTTGTTTCATCTCATTTTAAATAAGTAGTTAGAACAAGCAGCAAAATCAAATGAAAATCGTGTTGACGTCAGTGTCCAACATCAGGCAGATGCTGTATTTTGGTCAATTCCATAACCAAATATCAACGTCAAATGATGTTACAGCTTGATGTTGGGTGGACGTCACCACTATGACATCTATCAGACGTTGGATTTTAGTTTAATAAATGTCAGTATTTGACGTCAATATGACGTTGGTTTAAGATGTTGGCTCGATGTTGGATTTTGGTCATTTTCCAACACAACATTGAATTTTGGTCACGCGACATCATGACCTAAATCTAAGCTAATACTACCTTCTTATGACGTTGTGTGCCTGCTGGCTAATGGTCATGTTGTAAACTTGTGCTTCTCTTAAAATTTTGGAAAGTTGAATGTTAAATGGATACAATCCATGTTCAGTAAAACAAATTTAATAAAAAAAAAACCTGCTAGTACAGTATTTAATTGACCAATATTGATACTAGATTTGGCCAAAAGGTTTTTGTTAAAATCAGTATCAGCCCAAATTTTTTTTATAAATGCATCGCTAGAATATAGCGTTGTCCATAAACCATACTTAATAATGAAGGTTCTATCTTAAAATACGTTAATCCATAATGACAACTAAACCATTCATTGGTAGATTTACTGTATCTTCTTGAAAACCGGAGCTTCGGTTGCAGGTTTGGTGGCAGATCTGCTTGATTTTCTGACAAGTGGGAGACAAGGTACAAAGTATACTACTATTCAATACTTTGGTAAACACAAAAAAACACATAGTATTTTATAAAACTATTAATATATTATCTAAAGGTATATAAATAATAAGACGTAAACTTTTTTGTGTTTAAGTGTGTAGCTGTACGGTTCCAGAAAAGCCTGTAATGGAATAGGACCAATGTAAGGTGAGGTAGGGACCCCTGAATGTGCTTTCCATATGATTCCATTTGCATGCCCTCCGCTACTATAAATAATTCTTATTGGGTTTAAGTGGAATTAGTGCAGGTTTTTTTCGTCAGCAGAGCCACTGGTGCCGTAAGGCCATCGACACTCACTTAAATATCTCTTTGCGCACATGTAATAAATCTATATAGGCTTACAATTTATTGAAGGGCTCATAGATGGTGGCCGCTTCTACAATGACAAATGTGGGAATTCCAACACCCTGTCTAACAGCTCCCATCTCTCGATTGGAGTATTTATATTTCCATGCACTACACATATATGCTAATATTATGCATATGGTCATTTCATATTTGCTTTTCACCTTGATATAAAAAAGAAAGAAAAAAGCTAATGATTCTACAATGAAGGCTGTTTTAAGGTCCATTGTTGAATCTGTTTTGACCTGGAAGACCCAATTAAAGGGATAGTTCACCCAAAAACTGAAAATTTGGTCATCATTTACTCACCCTTCACTTGTCATAGACCTGTTTTTTTCTTCTATTGAACGCAAAAGAAGACATTTTGAAAAATGTCCAAAATCCCCCACTACTCGAGTAGGAACTACATTTGAATTAGAATTTACTACACGTCCGTTGGAAAAGTACGTTCTATATAGTATGAATGTGAAACTGGAAATCGGATATACTACATCTGCCATTTGTCATTGTCATATGACCTACCCATATCAGTTGTGTCGCTTCACTCCCATTCATGAATTCTCTCGTGTGGCATCATGGGATAGCATAGCATCCATTGAATGCTCACTTCAGAATCTCGGCGGAAGTAGTAGGTCATCCAGGTCATTCTTGTCTTCCGTTTTTCGAATACTATGAATTCGGCTCACATACTGTTTTTCACGTACTATATAGTAGGGAAGTTTGCGATTGTGGACACAGCTATTGACTTCCATAGTGTTTGTTTTTCCAACTGTTGGTTACAGGTTATAGCATAACTAAAGATAACGTTTGGACCATTCGAGGGCAAGAACATTGTGAACATACTTGGGGTGAGCTAGCCCTTGAATATTTATCATTTATATTACTCAGAGGCGCCTCACGGTGGCACAGTGGATAGCACGTTCGCCTCACAGCAAGAAGGTCGCTGGTTTGAGCCTCGGCTGGGTCAGTTGCCGTTTCTGTGTGGTGTTTTCATGTTCTCCCTGTGTTGGTGTGGGTTTCCTCCGGGTGCTCCGGTTTCCCCCACAAGTCCAAAGACATGCGGTACAGGTGAATTGGGTAAGCTAAATTGTCCGTAGTGTATGTGTGTGAATGAGTGTGTATGGATGTTTCTCAGTGATGGGTTGCGGCTGGAAGGGCATCCCCTGTATAAAACATATGCTGGATAACTTGGTGGTTCATTCCGCTGTGGCGACCCCAGATTAATAAAGGGACTAAGCCGAAAAGAAAATGAATGAAATACTCAGAATACACATCATTCATTCATTTTCAAATTCATTTACAATTATTTTCTTTTTAGGAAATATCTTTTGAAAGAAAAGAAATTCACCTACAGTAAGTACACACACACACACACACACACACACACACACACACACACACACAATTTCCATTTCTCATTTTAATTGTATTATTTTACCTTACTTTAGGCAAATTGAAGAGCAAAATTTAATTTGAACCGATGGTTGAATAACAATTTGGACTACCAGATTTTTTTATTTTTTGATATTTAGACTTATGCGACTGCAATAAAAATGCTAAATGGTTTCAGAACTTGCATTAACAGTTCTGGCTTTCTGAGAGAAACAACAAACAGCTGCCAAGACCCAAAGCATAAGTGCTACTCTTTTGCAAAACTCAAAAACTTATTTGAAACACTTCTTAATCTTCAAGTTAATGAAAATGAAACTCTAACAAGTCTTTCTCTTAACTTAAAACACTTAATAGTACTTTTGTTGTCAACATTTTTCCTCAATGAAATCCCACGCAAGGCATGCTGGGAATTACACATCTGTTTCTCATGTTCAGTAGATACACCAACACGATTCCTTCATGTTAGCCCAACACAAAACGAAATTTCATTTTTATAGATTTAAGTGAACTAAACATAAAACAAGGGGCGACACGGTGGCTCAGTGGTTAGCACTGTCGCCTCACAGCAAGAAGGTCACTGGTTTGAGTCCCGGCTGGGTCAGTTGGCATTTCTGTGTGGAGTTTGCATGTTCTCCCTGTGTTCGCGTGGGTTTTCTCCGGGTGCTCCGGTTTCCCCCAAAGACATGCGCTATAGGTGAAGTGAATAAACTAAATTGGTTGTAGTGTATGCCTGTGCATGTGAGAGTGTATGGGTGTTTCCTAGTACTGGGTTGCAGCTGGAAGGGCATCCGCTGCATAAAACATATGCTGGATAAATTGGCCTGAATTACCATTGGAGTCTAGTTACTTTGTTGAATTGTAAAGTTAATCTTTTAAGACTGAATTTCTTTGATAACCACGAGAATGTATGTCTCATTACAGCATGAAAACACTGCTACAGTAACAAAATGTAAACTTTATTGCAGACTGACATCTCTATTTTTGAGAATAAATGAAGACAGAAGAGTTGAACAGCACAGTCATGACATATGCACATTACTGATTGGTTTGCGGCACCTGATTTCTAAAAGAAATATATATATATAAATATTAATGATTGTTCAGCAGGGACATTTTCAGCATATCATTTTCATAACTCAGCATTTCAAAATAATAAAAAATACAAGCAAAATAGCCTTCCAAAACACAACCCTATATAAGATCATCACAATTAGTCTCTTCTGTAAATGCTCAAATGATTAGAGCATGGAGAGATTAAGACATCAACAGTGCGCTGGGGCATAAGACATGTTCTTTCTTTTGGATTTGATATGTTTGACCTGAGAAACCTGCAGATACAGTAAACATTCGAAATCACAGTGAGGATTAAGAGGACATTCCCAGTAGGCCACACGTATCAGGTGATACTGATCAAGTTCTCGTTCTTTCTCTGCACTGTAGATTCACACGGCGGTGATTGTGATTTAGTGTATTTCTTTTTTGTTATAAATGCGTGGGGACCTTGTCAAGGCACGTGAGATTCAAAAAGCTCAGTGAAAGTAGCAGCACCTCAATCAAAATATTATAAAAATGCATATACATTTGCCCAAACTCACGTAAACCACAATTTTACACGACAAATGCTGCCCTCTGGCCATTAAAAAAAGACTTTTCTCCATGTGTTATGCCAAATCATTTGTAATGGCACAATTCAACTTCATAGCAATTAGCAACTATAGTTAATAAAAGCAGGTACTGAGCACAAAAAAAAAGTACAAATGCTGCTACAATAATCAAAGTTTTTACATAAGGCAGACATCATCAATGAATGATCAAGTTTAGTCTGAACTGATATAAATACAAAACTCTAACTGCTCTAATACCTTAGATAATACCCTACAGTATGAATTACGTAAGATACCAATACCATATTGGTTAATCTGGTCAGTTGTAAGATGCTAAACAAATAATCTTTGTAATATCAAAATCTCTCAGAAAAAAATACCTTTATGAGTAACAGTTTGTGTTGCAATAACACTAAGACTGTAAAGCTATACAATGGTGATTGACTTTGGCTCATAAGCTACTACTACTATCTTTAAAATGTTTGCTGTGGAGACAAATAATTGTGCTATTCATACTAAAACTCTTAATTTTAGTCTTCTCTATAAGTGCTTGTCTCACAGTTCATGTTAAAGTAAATCAAAAACACTAGGAGACTTTGAGGTACTCCGCAAATACTCAGCAAAGTTCAAGTCAAAACCTTGCTTAGGTGAGATGAGTGACATGTTATTCATCTTTATCCATTTCGCAAATCATTTTTCTCTTTTTCGATTGTTTGGTCTCCATAAAATGTCCTTGATTGTTTTAAAGTGAAGGGTTTCGTGATAAAATGCAACGTTAAGATGCTGTAAGAATTGATCATAGGTAAAAGGCGTTCTGAGGAAAAGAAAAAAAAAAAACATCTCATGAATTAGCAAAACAAGAAGTGGAGAAAACCAAGAGGGGTCAAAAAATCATGAGATTACATAAACCGTGTTGATTTTTAAAGTGCAAATGTAGTCTACCTAATCTCAAGATTCCTTGAGACACAGATAATGGTCTTTATGGAAAGTGCAATTTGAGATCAGCACAAGTGAAAATTTCAAAAACAAAAAAATAAAAGTGGTAAGTAAGCCTCAGGGTCTCCATTGTACGAAAACTGGCACGTCCCCAAAGCCGACCGAGTAATTTTCCAAAAACGTCCCTCCGTCAAACACTTGAGCATTGTTAGTGTCCTGCCACTGAAAGTCACTCTCTGGCAGGTAAATGTCTCTGTGTAAAGATCCTTTTTCTGTAACCGGAGCAACAAGAACCTAGAAAAGAAACAGAACAAAAGAGCAACTGAGTATCCATTAACAGAGATCTCCTGAAAGCCTAGTGTGCCTTGTATGTGTACCTTAGTTGTACTGGCAGTCTTAGGCCATGTCTACCCTAATGTATATAAAACGCATATTTGTTTCTCTCTGTTTGACCTTTTGTCCACATAGAGATAGCGTTTTTGAGCAACAAAAACGTATCTTTGAACAGCAAATTGGACATCTCCAATTGGACAACATTGTTTCATATCAGTTTGTACATGCTCCAGATTGCTATTTTTCAAAGGACATGAAATGTTTACTCAGAGCTGTTGTTTTGGAAAAGCCTGCACAGCATATTGCTGTGGCGTTTCAAAAAGCCGGAAAGTAAATAATGTTAGGCTGAAAGGATGCAGCTCAAAGCGATGTCTTAACGCATGAGCAGTACAGGGACAAAAGCATTTTCAGTCATTTCAGTGTGGACAACTTTGATGAAATGACTGAAAATGATAGTGTGGACGCAGATTTTTTAAATGTATCTGGATTAGTGTATTTTCCATTGTATCTGGACACGGTGGCGCAGTGGGTAGCACTGTCACCTCACAGCAAGAAGGTCACTGGTTCCACCCGCCTGCTGGGTCAGTTGGCATTTCTGTGTGGAGTTTGCATGGTTTACCCGTGTTCGTGTGGGTTTCCTCCAGTTTCCCCCACAAGCGCAAAGACATGCGGTATAGGTGAATTGGGTTAGCTAAATTTTCCGTAATGTATGTGTGCATGTCCTGGTCCTCCAGGTTGAGCATTGGGCTAACGACCCACCTCGTAAAAATTTGATGTTACGAAACACCAAAATATCAACTTCAATATAAAGGGCCCTGGGAGTAAGTAAGTATCTGGATTAGTATAGATGTAGCCTTAAGGCACCAGTATACTTTAAACAAAAGTGTAGAATGATTTGAAATGACATCATTTCGAAAAAAAAAGTTCTGTATCTACATCTTTGGAGCACGGTGGCTTAGTGGTTAGCACTGTTGCCTCACAGCAAGAAGGTTGCTGGTTTGAGTCCCGGCTGGACCAGAAGGCATTTCTGTGTGGAGTTTCCCTGCATGTCCAATTGGTGGTTCATTCCACTGTGGTGACCCCTGATAATCAGAGACTAAGCCAAAGGATAGTGAGTGATTGGGGTCTCTGGTGTTGCTTGGAGAGATCAATATCCACCTTGATAAACATTAGGCCACTTACTCCCAGACTTGGCTTGTCTCTTTTAATCTTAACTGAGTGTCAGGTAATTAAATTTCATTTACACATACCACTGTTCCATGGGTTATGCGATGTGTACTCCAGTGTACCCTTCAGATCACTTCCTCCTCACTCTTAACCTGAACCTAGCCCCTGACACAACACATAATACTCCACTGTAACCTACCCCCACTCTCACCCTCTCGGCTATACGCTATGATTTCACTTCCTTCCCCTAATCAGTTCTCATCACTTGATGCTAAGAGTGCTACTGACATTTTCTGCTCTACTCTGATATCTTGTTTAGACACATAGGACACATCCCCTTAGGTATCTGATGTTCTCTGCAAGCACTGTTCCGAATGCAGGCCTGCAGAGATGGTGTGGTGCAAAAAATCCTACTGACTTTTGTGTGCATCAGTCACTCTTCTCTTCCATCTCTGCTAATATCATCACCGCTAGAAGCCCATTCTACCACAACAAAATTTCTTCTAAGTCTTGCATGCTCTTTTTGTTCTCCTCCTCCCCTTCCGCAGTCAACTCTATCAGCTGAAGAATGTCGCACATTCTTCATTAATAAAACATCTATAGATGTTCAATTCTCCGTATAAATGACCATATCTTACTTGCTAACATAAATGCTCACATGCTTCTCTCTAGGTCTGGGATGGCCAAACTTGATCCTGGAGGGTCAGTGTCCCTGCAAAGAGTTGCTCCAACACTAATCAAACACACCTGAACAAACTAATCAGTGTCTTCAAGATCACTAGAAAGCTTAAGGCAGGTGTGTTTGATTAGGGTTGGAGCAAAACTATGCATGTACGCCGATCTTCCAGGATCAAGTTTGCCCATCCCTGCTCTAGGTAGAAGTGTAAAATAGAAGTCCCCTACAGGTAAAGGGAGAAGTCTCCAAATTCATTTTCACAATTATCTTACAACTTGTTCACCTAATTTAAAGCCCTTCAAGCCATTTGGCAATTCGTCTTACCTGCACTTACTCATGCATTAACACATCCCTTCATTCTGGTACTTTTCCTGCAGCATGTAAGCAGACTTGGATACACCACTGTTTAGGAAACCCCCAGCATCTTTAGCAAACTGCAGTCTGGTCCCCTTCCTATTAATTGCAATATAACTTGAATAAGCAAGCTGTGTTCAACCAAGTCTCTGCCTTTCATACACAGAACAACTTCCTCGAAAGTAACCAGTCTGACTTAAAAAGCAGACATTCAAATGAGTCCACCCTGCTCTTGATTAAAGCACTAAGACTTGCAAGAGATGCTTTCAAATCATCAGTTCTACTGCTATTAGTACAATGAACCACCAAATCCTGCTATTAGTTCTTCCTCCTAGGCAGGTCTTTCAGAGAAGGGCCAACATCTAGATACTGGGGTGCTTCAGGGTTCAGATCTTGGACCGCTTCTCTTCACTATCTACATGGCATGATCTCAAACCACTACTGTTCTCTATCTACATGGCATAACTAGTATATCACATGTGCCAATTACTCTCTCTATCTAGCTAGGTACATCAATCATAGCTTCAAAGTGCAACTGATCTTTAATCACAACTCCACAGACAAAATTACTAGGAAAGCCTGGCCATGCAGATTTGCCATACTCAATATTAAGAGTTTGGAGGAGAGTCCTTCCTCCAGGAGGAAGTTCAAGTACCTTGGGTTTTTGTTCACGAGTGAGGGAAGTATGGAGATATGAATAGGTGCAATTGCAGAAGCAGTGTGGTCTATGCACCGGTCTGTTGTGGTGAATAAGGAGCTGAGCCAAAAGGCAAAGCACTCGATTTACCAGCATATCTACAATCCTACTCTCACTTGGTCATGAGCTTTGGGTCATGCCCGAAAGGCCAAGATCTCAGATACAAGTGACTGAAAATGGCTCACTGAAAATCAATTAATGGAATAATAGGAAAATCCGGTCCTTCCTATTAGAGCATTCTACACAACTCCTTCAATTTCTTGCTCTGTCCATTCTGGACAACAGCAGTGCTCTCTTGATAGGCCTTTCAGTCAGTACTGTAAAACCTTTGCAACTGATCCAGAATGCAACTGCAAGAGCCAAAAATAGTTTATTTTATAACGTATATGCCACTCATATAAAAGACCTACAGTACGCCACCCAGAATCTTGCATTCTCCTAGTAAATGGCAAATCATGGTGCCATTCAAAAAAGAGGCACAGCATCTCTTTCAAGGACTTTTAACTGTTTCCTGCTGGTGGAATCATCTGCTGAACTTGATCTGAGCAGCTGAGACTAACTCAGACTTGTCATAGCACTTATATGCTGCTCTTTATATATGTTGCCCTGACAATGATTCCACTGTTTGCCACTTCCCATTTAAAAGGACTTAGGATTTAACACTTCATTAATGCCACACAAGTAACCTTATTAAAACATCAATAACCAAAAAATACTAGGCAATCACCAAAATGCATTAATCTGATTTTATTTAGTGTGACAAATAGTGGATGTTGCTACTGTATAATGCATGTACTGATGGTGTACATTTGGGCTGCAGTGGCAAAGGACAAAAACATTTTGTGGTCCAGCCAATTATCCTACTTTTCTAGAAGCTTACCTCGTCTCCAATGAGGAACTCATCATCAATGGTGAAAGTGATTGGGTCATTTGGACTAAGCCACCACAGGGGTCTGTAGATGGGGTTTCCAGTATCTTGCCATTCGTCTGCGTATTTCAGTATCAAAGGAACAACGAAGTCATGATGCTTGGCTATGTAGAATCTGGTGAGGTTTAGGACCTAGACAGAAGGTGAAACTGTCAGTAAATGCTCAATAAACTTATATGAAAGAGGATGTGAGATTTTCCTTAACACCATTTTCATCTAGTTCGACTGTGGTTCGTTTTTAACATTCCTTAAGAGGTCACATCCATCAGTTAACATAGCCAGTCTCTGGTGACGGAAACAAAGCAAAACCACATTCATAAAAAAAATGTATCCTGTAGATGAAAAAAGTTTCATCAGATGAATTTTGAATAATTGCCTGTGTTCAGCTTAATTTTAAATGGAGAAAACAGGCATGCGGCTTCCCATTTTCCTCCTATTTAGACCAAGTATAGTCACTAGAGTCTTTAATGGGTG
>CAIGQW010054506.1:6254729-6266174 GCA_903798125.1 Danio choprae
TTATTATTATTATTATTATTATTATTATTATTATTATTATTATTATTATTATTATTATATTTCAAATATTCAGGTCATATATTATTTGTTTTAATTCTGGATTGTGGCTGCATAAAACATATGCCAGAGTAGTTGGCGGTTCATTCCACTGTGGCGATCCCTGATAAATCAGGGACTAAGCCGAAGTAAAATGAATGAATGAATGAATGAATGTTTTAAAAGGAAAATCTTTCCCTGATATACTTAGAATGACCATGTTACTGATTACACTTGTCTTACTTAACCATATTTAAAAATCTTACAACTTAATTTTATTTTATTTTTTATAAATGAACACTTTTAACATGTACACTTGTAATGTACAATGCAATCTAGTTGGCTCTCTGGACTGTGCGAGCCAGTGGTGTGTTGAGGCGGAAAATGAAGGCCTGAAGGCCCGTAGCCTCAACAGGTGCAGAGCCTGAGCCGCTGACGGCTGAAGATTAAACAGCCTACACTGAAGGTCAGAGGCAGAGAATATGCTGCAGATCTGCACACAAGACTCCCCAGGGCCAGTGTGAGACAAAATAGCAATAATTTATAATTTTCTTACAACTTATGTGTTTTTGTTTATTATTACTTTTTTTTCACTTACAGAATTTTCAACACATTTCTAAACATAATACTTTAAATAACTAATTTCTAATAACTGATTTCTTTTATCTTTGCCATGATGACAGTACATAATATTTTTCTAGATATTTTTCAAGATACTAGTATTCAGCTTAAAGTGACATTTAAAGACTTAACTAGGTTTATTAGGCAAGTCATTGTATAACGCTGGTTTGTTCTGAAGACAATCGGAAAGGGAGATAATAATATTCATTCATTCATTTTCTTTTCGGCTTAGTCCCTTTATTAGTCTGGGGTCGCCACAGCAGAATGAACCGCCAACTTATCCAGCATATGTTTTACACAGCGGATGCCCTTCCAGCTGCAACCCATCACTGGGAAACATCCACACACACTCATTGGGAAGAACATGCAAACTCCACACAGAAAGGCCAACTGACCCAGCCGGGGCTCAAACCAGCGACCTTCTTGCTGTGAGGCGATTGTGCTACCCACTGCGCCACCGTGCTGCCCCGAGATAATAATATTGACCTTATAATGATTTTTATTTTTAATTCAAAACTACTTTTATTCTAGCCAAAATAAAACAAATAAGAATTTCTCCAGTAGAGAAAATACTGCGAAAAACCCCTTGCTCTCTTAAACATCATTTGAAATATTTAAAGGAGGGCTTATAACTGTGACTTCAACTGTATGTGAATATATATGAAAAGCAAAACAAAACTCCAAGCAGATGTCGCCTCGGTGACGTGTTTCACGGTTCCCAAACATGTAGCCCTGATCATGTATCTCTAATGAGCCTGGGTTGCAAAAAATAAATACCTAAATTTCAGCAAAAAACAAAGTTACTGCCATGTGCAATTGAAAGAAAGTGGTTTGTGCCTATGCTCTGGAGGCAGTGCATATGCAAATGTATGCCACCCCTGTGACATCACATGCAACCTCTTTGGAAAACGAGTCATTTTTACAGCTTGATTAAATAAATGTTTTTTGTTTGTTTGTGGGGCTGCACGGTGGCGCAGTGGGTAGCACAATCGCCTCACAACAAGAAGGTCGCTGGTTCGAGCCTCGGCTGGGTCAGTTGGCATTTCTGTGTGGAGTTTGCATGTTCTCCCTGTGTTCGCGTGGGTTTCCTTTGGGTGCTCCGGTTTCCCCCACAATTCCAAAGACATGCGGTACAGGTGAATTGGGTAAGCTAAATTGTCTGTAGTGTATGTGTGTGAATGGGTGTGTATGGATGTTTCCCAGTGATGGGTTGCAGCTGGAAGGGCATTCGCTGCGTAAAACATATGCTGAATAAGTTGGCGGTTCATTCCGCTGTGGCGACCCCAGATTAATAAAGCCGAAAAGAAAATGAATAAATGTTTGTTTTTTTTTACTATGAGGAGAATGTTTTAAATGTTCTTGCATGGTGATTTAATAGAACAAGGACGTCTTTAATATCAAACATCACCCACCATGTTGGCGAGGAGAGTTGTGGAATGTTCGTCGAGGCTGACGATGCCCTCCCCGAGGTGATGCCTCTTCAGCCGGTTTGAGAAGGTCCTCAGCTCTCTCTCTAGCTTGGCCCCTGAGTCCACATTTGCTAGAAGCTTCCAGAAAGGAAGCCTTAAGAGAAACATCATTTTTTTAGGGCATATATTAATAGCTGAACATCTTAGTACATCACAAATGGTTATTACTGTTAACTAAAATAAATAATAATAATAATAACAGTTGTAATAATCAAATAAAATCAAATACAATATGCTGTAAATAAAATTAATTATTATCTACCTAAAACTACACAGAATAAAGATAAACAGAAATATAAGAACAACGCTTAAAAACATTACATATTAAAAAAACATTATATATAAACAGTATATTACTGCATGACACCATATAGTAAAGAATTGGAAAAATTCTGTATTATGCATGTTATTTGGTTATTATTTGTTTATTTGTATTCATTCATTCATATAATGATTCATTCACTTTTTGTTAATTATTATTTGAATAAAACTAATATTATTCATTCACTCTTATTAGTATATCATTCAAAATGGGTCAGAAATCAAAACTTTATAATACACAGTACAATCGTTGTATGTCTTTTTAACTCGATGGGCACCTTACTTCTAACTTTAGACATAATGGACTGATAATGCTGAGAAATCGTAATATTTCCATGCGACATTGAAAGACAATAGTTAAAAAAATTGAACTAAATGTAAACTGAACGTATGTCAAATTGTTGTACCGTAAGACATCCATTTTTGGCAGCTCTCGTCTGGCTGTGGAGAGCTGTCGCATTGACTCTTGATGGACAACTTTAATGTTGTGTCCCACACACACAGTGTACTGCAGAGGCATGCGCTCCATACTGGGGGGCGTCTGCAAACAGTACTGTTGCTGGCTTTCCATTCCTACATGTAGTGGGATGTTAGGGGCCACTAGAACTGACACACCTTTAAAAGAAATAAAAACACAACAACATCAAATTACCATTGGTCAGCAAATCTGGAAATTCCCTGGCAATTCAGAATTTACTTTTTGTGGCATTTAGTTCTTTAATATTGTATAAATACAGTATAAATTTATTATAATTAGTTTTTGTCATAAATGCTCAAAAGTTTTTTAATGACCTTAAACTCCTGCTAAAATATTTTTTTATTTGGGTATTAGCATCAGTTTTGTTTGAATTAAAAATGAGCAGGGGTTCCCAAACTTTACAGCTCGCGACCCCCAGAATAACAATTCCAGTGACTCATGACCCCAACTATCCTTGGAGGTGGTTATAAACATACAAAGAGTGCACACACACCAATAGGAACTAAATACACTCACGGCCACTTTATTGGGTACACCTTAGTAGTACCGGGTTGGACCCCCTTTTGCCTTCAGAACTGCCTTAATCCTTTTTAAAGATTTTAAACTTTAAAGATTTTGGTCCAAATTGACATGATAGCATCTCGCAGTTGCTGCAGATTTGTCGGCTGCACATCCATGATGCGAATCTCCTGTTCCACCACATCCCAAAGGTGTCCTGTTGGATTGAGATCTGGTGACTGTGGAGGCCATTTGAGTACAGTGAACTCATTGTCATGTTCAAGAAACCAGTCTGAGATGATTCACGCTTTATGACATGGCTTCCTGCTGGAAGTGGCCATAAGAAGATGGGTACACTGTGGTCATAAAGGGATGGACATGGTCAGCAACAATACTCAGGTAGGCTGTGGCGTTAACACGATGCTCAATTGGTACTAATGGGCCGAAAGTGTGCCAAGGAAATATGCCCCACAATATTACACCACCACCACCAGCCATACCCGAGTGGTTATTCGAGTTAAGGCCGATTTATACTTTTGTGTCAAGCGCACACGTATGCTCCAGTGCAGCCTTCGCGTGGTCACATAGCCCTCGCCGTTGCCGACATTGACGCGCACCTCTCAAAAAATGTAACATGTCGCAACGAAGCGTAGCGCAAGCTCTGTGATTGGTCGGTTTGAGCCACTTGTACATTAAGGTAGCGTTGAGAAAAAACAAAACACCAGCGAAGAAACTCGACACAGAGGAACATAACCTCACTGCCAGCTAACATTTCGGAAGTGTTATTGCAGAGCAACACAAACAGAGCGCAGAAGTATAAATGCACGGTGACATGCAAGGCATGCGCCGTGGGTCACGTCAATCACTCGACGCAGAAGTAAAAACCAGGCCTTACTCTTGCCTTTCTATCAGCTCGAACCAGTCTGGCCATTCTCCTCTGACCTCTGGCATCAACAAGGCATTTGCGCCCACAGAACTGCCACTCACTGGATATTTTCTCTCTTTCGGACCATTCTCTGTAAACCCTAGAGATGGTTGTGCATGAAAATCCCAGTAGATCAGCAGTTTCTGAATTACGCAGACCAGCCCGTTTGGCACTAACAACCATGTCAAGTTCAAAGTTATTTAAATCCCATTTTTTTCCCATTCTAATGCTCGGTTTGAACTTCAGCAGATCGTCTTCACCATGTCTACATGCCTAAATGCATTGAGTTGCTGCCATGTGATTGGCTGATTAGAAATTTGCGTTAACGAGCAGTTGGACAGGTGTACCTAATAAAGTGGCCGGTGAGTGTAAAAGAGCTTATTGACAGAAAAGTGCAACAGTCTAACAACCATATAATTCTTTATAGTCATTATTCATTTGTTTAATGTAATATTAACCTTACTTAATGAGAATGTTGGGCACAATGTTTATAGCACAAGACTTAAACCAAGATATTCTATTCTTGGTTTAATTTTGGAGATCGTCTTCTATGTTCAGTCGTGGACTTTATTTTTAATGTACGTGAGTGCCGTAAAGGTGTCAGAGTTTAACATTGTGCCGTAAAATCAATCTGCTGCAACTAACACTATTGCTGTGTCATTAATCTAGCGTAAAAACCCCAGGGGTCACAATCCAATTGAAAAAGAATTGAAAGGCTGATGGCTTTTTATTTCCATGTTTTGTTTTTTTTAATGCAACTTTTTAAATACTATTTTTATCTTCTGTAGGTTATGGATAAAATATGGTAATTCTAATATTTTAATAACATATGATGTTTTTGGAAATCACCAAGCGACTCTCCCTCATTGTCTCGCGATCCCCCCAAGGGGTCTCGACCCCTACTTTGGGAACCACTGCCATAGAGTGCATTGATTCAATATGTTAAATTGTTCTCTGATATCCAGATAGTGGGTATTTGGCTAAGGAGTTCTCCATAAATGGCTCATGTGCTCATTTATAACCACCAAAATAACCCATATTGTCACAATCACCAGCGATCTAATCATTGCAGATCGCTGGTAAATACACAGATCGCTAAAGAACTACAAATCTGCCATTACAAGAACTACATGTCCAGTCATGCACTGTTCACACGCACCTGTTAAGGGTTCCATTGATTATACACACACACACACACAGCCAGAGGATCGTTATGAGCTGATTACAAGGACTATTTAAACAGCACACACACACACACACACGCACGCACACATGAGTGCTGAGTCTTGTTTATCTGTACTGTGAACATTACGACACATTGCCGTGTTTTGTCCCTCGCTCAGTTTTGTTTGTTTACGTTGCTTTCTGCCTGCCTTTTGACCATCTGCCTGTTGTATGACCACGACTCTGGATTTGCCTGTATACATCTCTTTGCCCTTGTGTTGACCATTGCTTGCCTGACCATTCTATGTTGAATAAACCCTGCATTTGGATCCTCACTTCTGTTGTCAACATCTGTATTGTTACACGTATAATAAAAAAACTGAGTATTGGCCATATTTGGCAAAGTTGTGAATATTAATGAGCTCTGCTCTGACAATTCTCAACTCCTATTGGTGCAAGGGTAATGTTAGCAGTGAGTGAGTTATCTGTAGGCATCTAAGTCTGTTCGCCCATTTTGTTGTACCCAACAAAAGAGACAAATAGAGATGTATTTAGAGTTGCATTTTGTGGGTTTAATCCATATGAGAACAGACAGGAATGAATGTCAACTATTGCATGTACAGATTAGATTTTTAAAGATTATTGCTAATCTTTGACTCCTTAAAAATCATAGTAAGAGCTGAGTGATATGGCACGATGCATACATGTGCATTAAACACTCAGCAGTTTACAAATGTTTGTTGCCTCAAACATACTCTGCAAATTTCACAATATACACGTTAAACTGACAAAAGATACAATTAAACGTACTTTATGCCTCTTTCAGGTGGCGCTGAATACATTTTTAATCTGTATCCTGCATTTTGCATTCTGTTGAGCTGTGAACAGAATTGCTCCTTTATTCTTCCTGGCTGTCATGTTTTCAAAATAAGAGTCCCACATACATAGTATGTTTAATACAAGCTTAGATAAATTTTTAAAATAAAAGGTGGGTTGGGGGGTGGGGGTTCCAAATGGCCTGTTTTTCACACTCACATTTTACACTCACAGGTTTTACGTGAGAACGAGGAAACAATAGTGTTTGAGGCTCATGTTATGTCACCCCCATGTACTGAAATGTAATTATACAGCTATGCATAGATAAATCAGATTTTCTTCAAGATTATCTATAAGCTTGCTCCTAAACTACGGCGCAAAATTGCATTTAGAAGGTATAAGCATTCAAAACTGTCACATACCCCAATTGGAATCAATGAATTAATGACATCACTGTGCACTTCAGTTTCTCATCAGATCTCACCAATCAAAAGCACCTCACTGTTTACGTGATGCAACCAAAATCTGTCACAATTTCATATGCCACCAAGCATTCACATAGAATATTTTGCATTTAAAAAGAAATAATACACAGTAACTGACACAGTGTTTGAAAAGCCAAGATACCAAAACGGGCTGCACACATATACACTCAAATCTATGGCAAGTCAAGAGGCAAAATGCATTGCAACACACACAAATATACAGTCAGCATACAAGGAGCTATGATTGCTAGGACAACAAGCGCGTAACTAATTAGCTGTCTCCATTATATGTGGCTTGTTTACTGTTGATTGCTAGTTTACCAATACTACAGACAGCCACTTTAACAACTTGATGGAAACGCACCTACAGTAACTTGCATTTTGGATTTATCTATTTTTTTGCAAACTTTGAAAAGATTAACTTGACGTTAGGATGGAAACCCGGCTACTGTTACACACATAGCACACTATATAGGGGACATGCCACACTTGCCTGGTTTTGTGTTAATGTCAAACAAACTGCTGTAGCGCTCACATGGTCTGTTCTGGTTCAGAGACATGATAGCACGGAGCAGATATAAACAAAACGCTATTGGCTACTATTAAAGAAGAGGAGCTACTCAATATGTCCGGTCCTGTCATCATGTTTTAGTTGAAATGAAATAACACATCGACCAAAGCCTCATATTCCCAAGCAATTCAGGGAACCGTTAAAGGGGGCAGGAGCTTGAAATGTAAAATAATCATGATATCTACAGAGTTATAGGAGTTTACTCTGTGATAAAAACAGCAGGTTTCAGAACTGCAACATACTGCAAGTTTCAGTAACACCCTAGTATTTTTATATTTTACTGTAGTTTTTCATCCCCTAAAAGAGACTGACAGATTGACACACATCTTAAAGAGATATTTCACCCAAAAATAACAATTCTGGCATTATTCACTCATGCTTTACTTTTTTCAAACCTGTTTCTTTCTTTGGTTGAAGAATGTTGAAGAAAATCATCCATTCACTTCCATAATATTTTGTCAATGGCTGCGTTTTCAGAGTATCTTGTTTTGTGTTCAACAGGAGAAAGACATTCATAAAAGTTTACAATCACTTGAATGTGAGTAAATGGTGAGAATCTTTTACAAATTTTTGAATTAAAATAAAATATTGGTAAACTTTGGTCTAAGTCACAATTCATGTTATTAACTACTGACTTTTTACCTGCCTATTATTAAGATATTAATATAAGATAAGTGTTCATTAGTCAACCCAGGCTCACTGCGGATATGTACTCAGGTCTACATTTCTGGGGACAGCAAAATACATAACCAGAGGTACATCTGCCTGCAGTTTTTGTTTTTGCAAATCCACCAAAGGCTGCTATGTACGGTTTTTGATGATCTCAAATTTCTAATGCGCGTCCTCTTCTAGTATAAATTGACCAGAGGGCGCAAAATACACTTCAGCTAACCAGGGCAGCTTGCTGTCAACTGACTGACTCAGACTGACTCACCCACCCCCATCCCTAAACCCAAGTGATAGTGTTTCAAATGCAATCTAGAAAAATAAAAGCCATCGCGGCTGCGTGATTTCACCACATTTTTAGCCTGTTATTTATTTATTATTTTTTTGCTTTTGTTTTTCCTGATTTTGAACCCCATCGTCACGGTCCACTCCGCATCCCAAGTCTGCCAGCGTATGCAGCGAGCCAGTGGGCAAACTAGTAACACCGGAAAAGCCATATGTACTGAGGTAAGTGGTCAACTGATAGCACAAAAAAGGAACAGAAGCTGTTGGTGGCATCATACCACCCCAAAGCGTTCACTTAAACACAAAATAGAGCCAGATGTACCTCTGGCTACATAATTCATGCTCTCCAGAAATTTAGACAGGAGTAGGTATCCACAATGAGCCTGTGTTGTCATTAGTAGTTATAGATCTTATTGTTCTGCATCCCTAATCCTACCCAAAACCTATACCCAACTTCTACTTTAATAAACAGCTAATTAGTAGTTTATTAAGCTAGTTTGTTAGTTAATGGTTTGTTAATGCCGTGAATTGTGACTTAAAATAAAGTGTTACCAAAATATTTTATGCTTGATATATTTACTGCTTTCACTGATTTAACGATGAAAATTATCTTTTTTTTTCAGGATTCTTTTCTCATCAGTAAAAAGTTCAAAAACAACAGAATTTATCTAACTAAAATTGTAACAATTTAAATCAGTTTTATTATCAGTTTTCATCCTTTTAATACATACTTGCTGAGCAAAAGTATTCATTTATTTTAGAGAACAAAATAAAATGCATGTCTCACCACAATTTCTGGTTCATTTCAACAATTTTTAAACAATTTCTTGTTTCAAAATGTCAAAACTTGGCTCATCAAGTCATTTAATCAGAAGTAAAATGGTGTCGTTCAGCCAGTGATGATGAAGCGTAGTCTTGGTTTTCGGTATTTAGTACATCATGGGACACTGCTGAGATGTCAGGTGATTTCAGATCACACGTTTACTTCTGTAACTCCATTCGTGACTCTGTGTGAATGGCAGACACAGCATGAACGAAACCAAATACCATCTTTTGACCTGCCTCTGTAAAGCAGCCTTTACAGCCTGACGAATCATGGAAATTTCGAGCATGTAACGCCTGGAACAGGAAACATTGGGATTCATAATTGAATCTTTATATTTGAGAAGCTTTTTTGTAAAGGCCGATGGTATGAGGGTTACTTCTAATGTCTTTCTGCACCTGAAAAGACAAGATTATGTGAAGCAGATAATTGTGTCCGCAGATGTAGCTGCCCTCCCTGGAATTCTTCCTGCTTCTCGGATTTCCCCACCATGTCAATGTATCCCAGTGTAGACACACACAGGACCCTCCATCCAAATCCCCCCTCACCTAACCAAACTCTAGAAGCCCATTCACATTGTGAAAAAACATGATGGGATTTTAAAATTCAAGAAAAAAATGTTTAGTTCCAAAGAATACTATACACTAATAATTAGCTTGTCCTGTAATCTACACTTATTGAATTTTGAACTTATTAATTCTTTAAACTGATGTATTAATAAATTTCACGTCACACTTGTCAGTTTGCATATTTGTATATCTGCCTTCACTGCTTACTTCTTTTTTTAAAATATATTTATTATCTGTTTTTTGTCCTGTCTCTGTAATTCTGTTGCACTGTAGCACTTTCTGTCACGAAAGCAAATTCCTCGTATGTGTAAACATACCTGGCAATAAAGCTCTTTCTGATTCTGATTCTCTCACCTTTTGTGTGCGGTGTGTGTGTGTGTGTGTGTGTGTGTGTGTGTGTGTGTGTGTGTGTTTTAATGAAACAACTTATTGAATCATTAAAGATTTTAAAAAATATATATAAAATACATAAGCTGGTCACACTTAGCAAAACGGTTTACAATAAAATATTAACTAATGTGTTACCTATAAGCTTTTATAACTCATATAATATAAAAACAGTAAAATACAAATATAATACTGTAATAATTTTAACATGCACATTTTATTAATAGGGCTACTATGCAATTTTTGTACATTAGCTGATATTTATATGGCCAAAACGAATAGAAATTCTAATAGCTTGTAATGAATTCAATGAGCTAACACATCAGGAATGTCAAATGAATATAAACATTTATAAAAACGTATGATTTACAGTGCTTAGTTTGAACATCAAAGCTCTGTAGTGAAATAAAATGCAGTTTAATAAGCTAATCAGTTTTTTTTAAGATCAAATAATGTCACAATAATACTGTTCCCAGGCTCTGACTGACTTACTGACTTACTGACTGACTAACCGACCAACCGACTGTCAAACGCAGCCATGTGTATCTCTGGCTATATAATTCGCAATCTCCAAAAATGTATAGGGCTACAATTTCAGAATGAGCCTATGTTGTTCAATCCACTTAAATTTGCAAATATGATTATTTTAACTTAAATTGATTTGTGTTGGTTTAACATGAAGGAATAGTGTGGAACCCTGCATTTTTTACAGTGTGCATAGAGAAGCATTATAAAAGATCCTTAAAATGAGACAACCTTTAAGTTGTTTTTGTGGTTTCTTGTCGACCTCTATATGCAAGAATTTCATTTTTAGTACGCCATTGTCTTGTTGAGACATGTGTACTAATTCCTATAATTATGTATGCTTTCTTTCCATGCAGCTCAATGTTGTCAGTAATCACAAAGTTTCTTTTTGAGCTTTAGAAAGTGACTCTGAATGGATTTTTGCTCTCCTTTAGAAAAGCTTTATTGTCTCATTAGCTTCCTTTCCTCTTTTATTTTGAGAGACTCAAAGACTAACATCCCTTAAATTGAATAAGATAGGTTCTTTGGCAAACTTTACCACTCCCCCCCTATTCTTCACTGTAGATTAGACTTGGAGAGATATGAAGGGTGCTGTCGTGGCTAGCATTTATAAATAATAGTGTGTACGTTCTACTAACTATCGCACCTGATATGGGCTTTGCCAAGTGAAGGAAAGAAGCCAAACTGTTAGCAAGATTTTGCACGTGTTCTTTAAGGGCCAGCTCATGCCAAGAAGGGAAATTCTGTCATTGAGTGTTTTTTTGTGTGTGTGTGTGTGTGTGTGTGTGTGTGTGTGTGTGTGTGTG
>CAIGQW010054506.1:6269490-6280681 GCA_903798125.1 Danio choprae
TGTGTGTGTGTGTGTGTGTGTGTGTGTGTGTGTGTGTGTGTGTGTGTGTGTGTGTGTGCGTGTATTAGCACATAGCTGGCCAAGCCAACCCACAAGGGAAGGGGAGACAATCATTACTTGGAAACTGGCACAATCTAAATATGTCTCCATCTCTTTAAGAAACAATTCAGTCATCGTGTTGGACTGGACACAACTGTCAGCAATCCCAGCAGAGGACAGCAACTTGCCTGAACACTTTAATAATGTCTCTCATCAACAAAGTGGACAAAGCAGACATCACATGACTGAAGCCCCACATCAGCAACCTGTTTAAAAACCACTCTCTGATTTCAAGGCCTAAATGTAAGTATACGGTGCTGAAAAGTTTACCATTGGGTTTGCCCCGGGTCAGCGGGGGCTCGTTTTACAGGCCTGCGCAACAACATGCCATTTGGCTGCAGAGCTGCGACTCAGGAAAAACAATTATGTCCATTATCGACACACGCCGCCAACCAATAGAAGCCAAAATCTGCGGCCACAGGCAGCTGCTGGGTCGCCTTCAACGTGATTGTCATTGTTACGCCACCGGGCATTATATACCATGATATGTCTGTGGTCACTTGGCAACGAGAGACAGCTGCATTGGCAGGAAGCTCAACATTTCGGTCTCAAAATTGAGCCAATTAAAGAGAGAGAAGTCTCTCCGAAATCAAGGCCGTATTCCTGTGAGGTGGAAAAGGAATTAAAATCATGCGATTGTTTTTCGGTTTATGTAACACCCGGTGAGCCTGCACAAACAATGATCTAGGAAATCATAAAAGCCCTTTGTTTATGTCACATGATGAATATAATGTCCTTAGCCGATGGCATGCCCTTTCGCTTTAATCTAATTCCGTTCAGCTGTCTGGGATGCAGATTACCACTTTCACCTTTCAGCTGCCCAAAGCTCACATGCAAAACACAGAGAGACACCAAAGTGGGAGCAAACAATGCGGGCGCACACAAAAAAAGCTGTGTGACTGTGTTGAGTAAATATGGTTATTAATTGCTGGATTGTGTGCGGGTGACGAGATGCTGCGCGAGTGTGAAAGTGTCTCTGAGTAGTAACCATGTTTAGAGAGCAGCTGCCCATCCACACAAGCCTCTCATGGCACGCCTGGTGGTCCAAAGAATGAGGGGTCAGCGCAATGACCCTTCGGCCAACATACTAACCATTTACTAAACGTGCACTGGATCAGACTCAGATCAATACATTTTTGTACCAAAGGAATTCCTCTAGTGATAATATAATATTACATAAAGAGATAATGGCAACATTATTAGCCATCCTGTGAAATTGTAATAGTTTTATTAACTCATTTCTAGTATCTAATTTATTTTGTCTTTGCCATGATGATGGTATATAATGTTTTATTAGTTATTTTGAAAGATACTCGTATTCATCTTAAAGGCTTAACTAGGATAATTAGGCTAACTAGGCAAGCCATTGGACAATAGTGGATAACAAATGGATTCTGCAGTGGATAACAAATGGATAACAAATGCACTGTTTTGTTTTGTTTGTCCCACTACAAAGTAATATTTGAATCTACCAAAACCTTTGTAAATGAATGAATGAATGAATTTATTTTATTTATCTTTTGGACCAAAAGTAATCTGCATGTTCCAGGGTAACCATCATGCTCCCCCATACTACAGTACTTCATAAAATACACTTTATAATATACTACAAATGCTCTATTACATCTGGTATGACATTTATGATTAAAAAAAAAGATACATTTAAAGAAAGACACTCATGCTATTTTATTGAAATGACATTACTTGGATTCTTGGATTACTTGGATTCAAACTTGCATTGCCCACACAAGCAGCATCACACAACGTGCCAGAACACATGCAGATTATTTTTTCTGTCATACACAGTTACAGATCCATAATACAACTCGATTGCTTGTTTTCTTGTTTTACTACACTTAATTTGTATATATTCTTTCATTAATTGTTTCCTTTGGCTTAGTCCCTTATTTATCAGGGGTCGCCACAGTGGAATGAACCGCCTTATTAAGTGAGTAATTGAAACTAACTTCATTCATTCATTCATTTTCATTTCGGCTTAGTCCCTTTATTAATCTGGGATCGCCACAGCGGAATGAACCGCCAACTTATCCAGCATATGTTTTATGCAGCGGATGCCCTTCCAGCTGCAACCCATCTCTGGGAAACATCCATACACACCCATTCACACTCATACACTACGGACAATTTAGTCTACCCAATTCACCTGTACCGCATGTCTTTGGACTTGTGGGGGAAACCGGAGCACCCGGAGGAAACCCACGCCAACACAGGGAGAACATGCAAACTCCACACAGAAACGCCAACTGACCCAGCCGAGGCTCGAACCAGCGACTTCTTGCTGTGAGGCGAACGTGCTACCCACTGCGCCACTGTGAGGCTGAAACTAACTTAGTATTATTAATTTAATGTTGGTGATATTTGTCATATATAGGATTATTTTGTTTAGTCTTGTTGCTGTTTTTGTTTCTGTGTGTGTTTTTCATCAGCCACTACATCAGTTTTTCATCATACCGCTGAATTAACTAGTTTGGGAACTTAAAGTGATTGATGAAGTGTTGTAGTGACGGGTAAAGACAGGACCTCCCATCTTCACACAGGTAATCTGAAGTTCTCTCCGAGGAGCACAGGGGGCTCTTCATCACCTCCCTGACCTTCCAGATTCTTAGAATACCCCATTTGGGCAGGCGGTCGATTCTAGGAAGAGTCTTGGTGGTTTCAAACTTCCCTCACATGACAATGATGATGCATAAATCTGGGAAGTTTAAATTTTATAGCTTTTTCCAGCTTAAGGCATTAACGCAGTGCTATACTGGAGGTCATTAGCTATGTTTCCATCTAACTATTTTTATGCACATTTTGGAATATTGCGTAAAAATGCTTAATAGAAATGTCATAAATTGTGAAAATGTGCCTAAAAAAATATATGCACAAAAGTGAGTTGGATAAACTTTTTATCCAATAAGAAGAAATGCGCTTAAACTACTGATGGAAACACATTTACCAAATAAATTCCAGCATGTGCATCAAAAAAAGTGATTTAGTTTTAACAAATGATGTGATAACAAAAATGAGACGACAGTAATGGACAAACCAGCAGACTGACCACATTGTGAAATATCTGAAATATAGTTTTGGTCATTCTTAAATGCTTTAGCTAAAGTCTGTCATCAAAATGGTTCAGTATTTTTGTATTCATGTATTCAAGTAATTTATTATACAATGGAAAAGGCCCATAGTGGCTTCTCCTACCACAGTAAATTCCATTTTTGTTTTTGATATTTGACGTTTATTGCAATTAACGTTATATATAGTTTATTGGAAAGTGACAATTTTGTTCTCTTTGACAGAGTTTGAATCATCTTTTTGACTCAAATGGCGTCTTTTTCGCAAATGTTGTATGCGATATTCCAAGATTAATTTGCATCTTTAGATGGAAACATAGCTAGTGCCGATTATGTTTTTGTTTGTGTGTGTGCGTGCGTGCGTGCGTGCGTGCGTGCGTGCATGTGTGTGTGTGTGTGGTTGAATAGTAAGTCCACATGTAAAATGTATAAGCAACCAGTTAGTCAATTTAAGACAGGTCTGCTTTCTAACAGATTTAAGTGGCGTTTACACTAGTACATTTTCATAGAAAAACAGTGTTTAAGAATGAGAGTCTCCTCGTCTAGACTGGCGTTCATTCACATCATTCACATTCACTGAGCATGCTCATAATTTGTCAGCATCAATATTTGCAGTCTATAGCTTGTGTAATGGTCATATGTGAGGGGCTTGACGAATCAAAAGTTTGCTATATCAAGATAGTCATCTATATCCCAGTTCCTGGAGGTTCCACTGCAATTAAACACACCTGATCAAACTAACTGAGTCCTTCAGGCTTGTTTGAAACCAACTCAGGCTCGTTCTGAATATGTAGCTCTCTGGAGAGCGCCAAATACGTCCCAGGAGGTACATTTTTTTTGCAGTTTTTGTTTTCGTAAATCCACCAGAGGCCGCTGTGTACGCTTTTTGAGATCTCAGATTTCTCTACTGCCATTCGCGCCTGCTCTTCTCATGTAAATTCACCCGAGACTGCTGTCGAATGACTGACTGACTGACTGACTGACTGACTGACTGACTGACCGACCGATAACCCCAACCCACCCCCTTCCCTAAACCCAACCGATAGTGTTTTAAAAGCACAGATTGAGCAGTGCCCACCCATTTCCCTGAACCCAACTGACAGTGTTTTGAAAAGCAATCCAGAAAAAGAAAAGCCCCCCGTTTTTACCACGTTTTCAGATTTTACCACATTCTTAACCTGTTATTTACTTGTTTATTTTATTTTTTGGCTTTTGTTTTTGTCTAAACTGTTCTTCGCCAGACTCAAACCCCGTCATCGCGGTCAGCTCTCTGCATCTCAAGTCTGTCAACGTATGCTGTAAGCCACTGGACAAACTGGTAAAAGCGGGAAAGCCGCCCATACGGAGGTAAGCGGTCAGCTGCTAGCACGAAAAGGAACGACATCATACCACCGCGTAGCGTTCATTTTAAAGATGAAATGCAGCCATATGTACTTCTGGCTACATAATTTGCACTCTCCAGAAATGTATATAGGGCTACATTTTCAGAATAAGCCTATGCTGGTTGAAGCATGGTTAGAACTAAACTGTAGATGAGAGAGTTTGACACCCCTGATCTACACTGTAAAAAATGCTGGGTTTCACACAATCGATTTGTGTTGGAACAACATGAAGGAATTAAGTTAACATTAGTTTTTACAAACTTAAGTGGATTGAACATAAAGAATTAAGTTGTCCCCAAAAATCTCAGAAATTGTGTTGTTTTAGCTTAATTTAAATAAATAATTTGAACAAAGGCCTCACGGTGGCACAGTGGATAGCACGTTCGCCTCACAGCAAGAAGGTCGCTGGTTCGAGCCCGGGCTGGGTCAGTTGGCGCTTCTGTGTGGAGTTTGCATGTTCTCCCCGTGTTGGCGTGGGTTTCCTCCGGGTGCTCTGGTTTCCCCCACAAGTCCAAAGACATGCGGTATAGGTGAATTGGGTAAGCTAAATTGTCCGTAGTGTATGTGTGTGAATGAGTGTGTATGGATGTTTCCCAGAGATGGGTTGCAGCTAGAAGGGCATCCGCTGCGTAAAAGATATGCTGGATAAGTTGGCGGTTCATTCCGCTGTGGCGACCCCAGATTAATAAAGGGACTAAGCCGAAATGAAAATGAATGAATGAATGAATTTGAACAAAAAGCAAATGTCATTTTTTGAGTGTACACTGTAAAAAATGCTGTGCTCCACACAATCGATTTGTGTTAGGACAACTTGAAGGAATTAAGTTAACTTATTACTTTTTACAAATTTAAGTGGATTGAACATAAAACAATTAAGTTGTTAAAAAAAAAATCAAGAATTGTGTAGTTTCAGCTCGTTTTAAATAAATCGTTTGACAAACCTCAAAAGTCTTTTTTTTGAGTCTATATACTGTATTGGAACACCAGCATTTCCAAACAAAAACACGTTCATGTTTTCATGTGTCGAAGATGCCAGAATAATGTGGATGCCAGAAATAACAATAACAAAACTTATGTGTTTTAAACCAACATGCATTAGTGTAAACAGCAGCTCAGGGATTCAACTAATTCTATAGTATTTATGAACAATTCAAACAAATCTTTAAAAATATAAACTATATCTTAACATAATAAAATACATTTTAAAATTAAAAAAAAAACATTTTGGGGGGTTAATGAATGTTATATATCTGAGATAAATATGAAATACTGATTGAACTTGTTTTCATTGGAAAAAAAAAACGAGCACTAAAATGACTTTGATGATGTTTGAATGAGCCCAGCATCTGTCCGAACATCCCCACCCTGCCTCAAATCAAACTAACAGCCAGACATAAACACAATGGTTATTTAAATCTGTCTCTGAGATTGTCTGCTTAATTAACTCTCAATATAAACACCAGGCATCTGCTGACAAATACCAGTGGGTTCGGATTCAAGTCCGACGTCCTTTGTTTTGCTGTCTTTCACCAAGCAGAAGTAACCATTCGTATTATGTTACGCTCTCTATGTTCAGTAGGTCCCCGTGATCTCAAGCCCGAGGCAGATTTGAATTGTACGCATAGTCACAAGCGAATACATGTTTGGACTGGTCAACAAAGTGTGAAAGGACAGGGTGGTGGCCAAATTTGGCTCATGGGGTGGCAGTCGTTGAAGCTTTGCTTACCTGAGGATCCCAGGAAGTAGCGTTCTAAAACTGATCCGAAGCCAGAAGGGTTGTCCCTAAGGTCGCTGACTGTGAAGGGCTGCATGGAAATATTGGCGTTGTTTATCGGCCAGTTGGATGCACGGACGCTAGCACCTCCGTACCATGAAATATTCACCATGGAGAAACAGTCCTGAGAGAGAGGACAACCATTCTTAAAATGTATAATAAATAACCCTGCCTGCCTGAATTTCTGAAATGTTCCACAAATTAAAATATTGTGGCTTTTACTTGTTTTTCTTCATTTAGGTTAAGCTGCTTTGTCACAATCTACAATGTAAAAAGCGCTATAGAATTAAAGATTAATTGATTTGAATTGAGTTGAAAGTACTAATTAGATTATTCTTCATCAAATGCAAATCACCAAGCAAAACGTGAGCAGGCATATACAGCTAAGAAGCTTTTGGCTCTCATAACACATAAAAGCAGGTGCGCATATAAGTCAAAGGATTGGACGGAACAATGTGTTCTTTAGGCTTAAATCTAAAATAACACATGAGGTAGGATATTACTGAAGTAGGAAATGTGGAAAATGAAGGGATTAAAGTCGAAAACTTCCGAAATGCATTAATTCCTTGCTGAACAAAGAAAGGCTGTCTTAGCGGATATCTGGGAAATGTATCTTTGTCCATTTCAGTCTGGTGAACTTTGAAACCCTGCTTTTTTGGGGGGGAAAGTAAGAATGCAAATTAAAAATAAGACCACAAGAAATGGTCTCTAATTAAATATTAAACCTAATATAAACAACAACAATAATAATAGTAAACCTATAATGTTAAATGTTGCAAACAGTCAAGCTAAAGTGCTTTACTTTATGCAACAATGTGAAACAAGAAAACTTTAAATGAATATGTATAGCTATTAAGAGGGTCTGACACACTTTGCTAATTAAAGAAGCTATTGAAAATGAAGTCAAAACAAACCGATGGAGGTCTTAAAAGGGAGTTATTAAAATTTACATATTATTTGTATATAATTATATGTTTAAGTTCCACGTCTTAGCAATCACAAAAACTGATTATAAGTTAGTGAGGTCACAAATTAATATTAATAATTAATCAACCCTAAAGGTAAGAAAAAGTCGCGTTATCCATAAGATATCGCCAAAATGATTTAAAAAAAAGCCTTATTAGCGTTTATTGATTTGATCATTGCACATATACGTATTTCAATTTAATGTCGTGTTTTCTGTAACAGTTTAAAGTTAAATGTTATAATGACTATTTTCTCTATTTGTTAAAGTTTTAAAAGCCACATCCCCTAAAAGTCACTGAACGGCTCAATTTATATGATTTTTTCCTTTAGATATGCAAAGTTTTCTAGTTACAAGTTGGCTCTGGCTGGTAAAAAAAAATACAATAATTTTATAAGTTTTCTTATTTTTATTCTTTTTTGAAATACAGGATAATTTTTGTGGACTGTGGAACTTTCTAAAGAATCGCTTTTCATTGATTATCATGCTTTACAACGATTTACTATTACTTATAAATAGAAGAGTAAATTTCTAAGAGCGTTTTACCTTCAGGTCCACATGACAGTGAATTGGAGTCCAGGTTACACTGTAGCACTCAGTATCAGAGCCCTCCTCAGATTCCAAAGAAATCTTCACCTCTGCGACCGAATCCCAAGTGTAGCAGAACTCGGTTTTGTTAAGCCAGCACATGTTCCTCACGAACGGAACCTCGATGTCTGTGTTCCCCACGTTCTCCACGTCTATCTCCGCAAAGGTTTTGTCCTCGGTCAGTGTCTGTATGACCAGAGTTTGCGTCCGTCTCTCCCAAATAAGTCCACTAAAGCTCCCCTTCAGGATCCAGTTCTTGTTGGGCTGATCCACAACTTGCCAATAAATGATCCCAATTGTCATGACAAAAAAGACAGCGACTCCCAAGCAAGCAATTGCACCCTTCCAGGTCTCGTTCATCTCTTTCAAGCCCGTGTCCCATGTCACCTCTGGGATTGGACTTGGGTTCCTGTTGCGAGTGTGTGGCATGATGATTTCAGAAAGAAAGAAAAAAATGATATCTAATCGAAAATGATAGGAAGTAACACTCTTTCTGCTATAACATGCAGAATGGTCATCGTGTAACGGTCCTTCGCGTTCTCCTGTCTGCGAATGTTAATATTTGAGCTGGATTTAGTAATTGCGTGGTTGCGCGCACCGGCCGCCGGTCATCAAACGATCCAGGTCAAGTCCGCCAAACAGAACCATTCCAGAATGAACCAAAAATGTAATGCATGCTGCTTCTAGTGCAATAGCAAGTTTAAAAGCATTGATTGCAGAAGAGTGAGCAGCCTTACCCGGGTTTGGCAGCAATGCCTACAAATAGCTCCTCAGCGGCTTATTTGCTTGGCCTGCACTTTTGCGCTGGTGTGACGTAACGTCATACTGCTTCTTCAGAAAGGTACAAGAGAAAGTGATTAGGCGAGCTTTGAGATTACCGGGGCCCCCGGTCAGGGGCCGGACAGGGCGCAGTGTGCGGTGAATCCCCCATTCTCACTATCTGCGTGCACGCGCTTGGCATTTGGAGACGCGCATGCAGAGCGGTTGGCTCTCGTAAGCGCAAGAAACACGCATCAAACAAACCCATGCTCACGGTGTTTTTGTAACGGTGCGCGCTGTAACCATTCAACCAGGTGCACCAATCATTCAATCAATCCCCGTGATGAAAAACCCGATAATCTAAGTTCATATGCATTCAGTACGTGGTCTTGATTAACCTCTCCTCAAAGCAGTTGTACTCTATCTGCATCATTACGCATCATATTTGTTCACTACATATGTGTAATGTACATTTGCGTTCTTAAATATCATCGTACATTATCAATAGTGTGTGCTTGTAATTTGGGCATTCTAAGATTATGAAAAAAAAAAAAACATCCTATCTACTTTAAAACACGTGCCAAGCTATAGAAGTCTATAGTGTGGGCTACTGTTACAAAAATAAAATAATCAACAATGTGTGTGAATTCTATGGGTTTTGATTGTAATTTTTTGTATTATTGTTGGCCTCGCGGTGGCGCAGTGGGTAGCACGATCGCCTCACAGAAAGAAGGTCGCTGGTTCGAGCCTCGGCTGGGTCAGTTGGCATTTCTGTGTGGAGTTTGCATGTTTTCCCCGTGTTGGCGTGGGTTTCCTCCGGGTGCTCCGGTTTCCCCCACAAGTCCAAAGACGTATAGGTGCGTATAGGCGAATTGGGTAAGCTAAATTGTCCGTAGTGTATGGGTATGTGTGGATGTTTCCCAGTGATGGGTTGCAGCTGGAAGGGCATCCGCTGCGTAAAACATATTAATTTAATTTCATATTCGGTTCATTTCGCTGTGGCAACCCCAGATTAATAAAGGGACTAAGCCGAAAACAAAATGAATGTATTATTGTTATTATTTTATTTCATTTTTATTTTATTTTATGCCCTTTTTTTCTGCAGCCACAGCATGTTTTCTGTCACATTTTCAGGTAATATCTGGAAATAATAAAACACCAATTAGTCTTATATACAACTGTTAAAATATTTTCTTTGCCTAAAACTACTAATGTGTTTAATTCAAGCGTCTACACAACCAAACAATTACATTACAAGTATTATTAAGTATCACACAAATTATGACAAATGAAAAAAAAAAAAAACATACATTAGAAAGGTTTGGTGATTATACATCAGCCCAACTTTTCTGTTCAAATCAACTGTTTTGAGTTTATTGTTATATATTTAAGTTTTTTTCAGTCATGGCCCTTTGTAGTTTTCAAATTCGTTCACTTTCTCAGGCAACACTTAATTCACTCTCAAAGGGAACACTGCAACACTGCTTCAGTATCTGCTTAAACAAAAACAAAAAAAAGAAAGAAAGAAGAAAAAGATTCAAGCTCTGTTCACCCAGTTCATTCCAAACAAACAGGGATACATTTCTAGCAGTATTAAAGGGATAGTTCACCCACAAATTAAACATACTCACAATTTTCTCACCCTCAAGTGGTTCCAAAATCTTCCGAGTTAATTTTTTTTTCCTGTTGATCACAAAAGAAGATATTTTGAAGAAGGTTGTAAATCGGTAACCATTGGCATCCATGTTAAGAAAAAAAAACAACTATTTGGATTACTGTTTTTTTTTTAAACATTCTTCAAAATATATTCTTTTGTGTTCAGGAGAAGACAAAACTCAAACAGGTCTGAGAATTAAAAAGAGAGTAAATGATGACAGATTTTTAATTTTGGGGTGAATTATCCTTTCAAGTTCACATTTATTTTGGACAGTTACTGGCTGTTTTGCTTTCCCCTTTACTATCAACATAAATCATAAAAGGAAATAAATAAATTAATGAAATGAATTTAATTAATTAATAATTGTACAAAAATTTACTAAAATTTTTGTTGTTGTTTGGCTTGTTTTACAATAATGAAGTTTCACACTGTTTCGTTTCTGATTCTACTATTTGGCCTGTTTATCCCTGTGCTCTCAAAAATGATTTTTGCTGTTTGTTCAAACTACGTATTTAAAAGGAGCCGAAACAACACAATTCTCCTGTTTTTTTTGGTGAAAACTTAATTGTTTTATGTTCAATCCAATAAAATTTGTAAAAGCTAATAAGTTAACTTAATTCCTTTATGTTGTCCAAACACAAATCGTTTGTGTGGAACTCAGCATTTTAATTTTAATAATGCACTGTAAAAAATGCTGGGTTCTACACAATCAATTTATTAATTTTTACAAATTTAAGTAGATTGAACATAAAACAATTAAGTTGTAACAAAAAAAACTCAAAAATTGTGTTGCTTCAGCTCATTTTAAATAAGTAGTTTGAACAAACAGCAGACAGATTGTGTGTGTGTGTGTGTGTGTGTGTGTGTGTGTGTGTGTGTGTGTGT
>CAIGQW010054506.1:6293032-6305414 GCA_903798125.1 Danio choprae
CACAGACACACACACACACACACACGTTTGTTTTTGTGAAAAGTGGGTACATTACATAGGTTTACATTCATTTTCTACTGTCCAAACCGTATATTGTATTGGCCTAACCCCACTCTACCCCTGAACCCAACCATCACAGGAGACTGTGTACAGCTTTACCACTGAAATAAACTCATTATGTGTGATTTATAAGCTTTTGGAGAAATGAGGACGTCAGCAATGTCCTCATATTTCACCTCCTTTTTGTAATACCTGTGTCATACCTATGTCATTATACAGATTTGTGTCCTGACATGTCACACACACACACACACACACACACACACACACACACACACACACACACACACAAATATAAAATGAGTCAGTGTGTACAAGGTTTCGCTCTGTTGAGAAATAGTTTTACACCCCGAATCTTAAAGAAGTTTTATTTTAATGACCATTGGGGAAGACTTAAGCTGTCATGACTGCTGTAAAAAATAACCTTTAAATAGACAATGAATAAACAAACAAACAAACAAATAAATAAATAAAGCTAAGGGGAGAAAACTTGGTTGGAAAGATGTAGATTATTGGCAAAAAATGTGTATGTGCTGTATTTGTTTTTTATATTTATTATTGTTAGAACAATTATTATTTTGATTTGTTAGTACAATTATTATTATGGTTACAAGCATGTTTGTGGGTCAAACTGACTGTAAGTTGATTTAACAAAATGTTGCAGGCTAAGCCATCCAGTATTTAGCTACTAAACATGTTTTAAATGTTATTATTATTAATTCATTCATTTTCTTTTCGGCTTAGTCTCTTTATTAATCTGGTGTCGCCACAGCGGAATGAACCGCCAACTTATCCAGCATATGTTTTACGCAGCGGATGCCCTTCCAGCCGCAACCCATTCCTGGGAAACATCCATACACACTACAGACAATTTAGCTTACTCAATTCACCTATACCGCACGCCTTTGGACTTGTGGGGGAAACCAGAGCGCCCGGAGGAAACCCACGCGAACACGAGGAGAACATGCAAACTCTACACAGAAACGCCAACTGACCCTGCTGGGGCTCGAACCAGCGACCTTCTTGCTGTGAGGCGATTGTGCTACCCACTGCGCCATCGTGCTGCCCGTTATAATTATTATTATTATTGTTGTTGTTGTTGTTGTTGTTGTTGTAAATGGCCCTTGGCTATCCCTAATGCTTAATATTTTTCATTTTAGCCTTATTTTGAACAAAAAATATGTACTTTCAAAAGGTTGTGCAAATGTTTGTTAAGCTTCATTTATTCATTCGCGTTTAGAATTGTGTGCAAACGTGAGTCCTGTACACAATATTAGGCTACATACACATTAGATTAATTGAACATGCTTAGTGAGTGTGTGACTCCTTTAAAACAGTTACTTTGCTGTCGTCCATGCTACAACTGAAGCAGAAGCGCCCTCTGTTGGTGAAAATCTGCTTTTACAAATTTCAAGGAGTGATATGGGAAAAGAAGACAATTTCTGGAACAAGTCAACCATATGGGGGACAAGCCACCATATTATATAAAAATACTTTTAAAATGGGTAATTAAAAAAAACTGTTCATGTTCCTTATATGAATGCATGTCTAGATAAATAAATGGAAGGATATTAAAGGGATTCATTCGTTAATTTTTCTTCAGCTTAGTATCTACTTCAGAGGTCACCAAAGCGGAATGAACCTCCAACTATTCCGGCATATGTTTTATGCACTGGATGCCCTTCCAGCAGTACTGAGAAAATATTAAAGGGATGTAAACAACAACAACAAAAAAATACTCACTATATTTACTCACCTTCATGTGGTTCCAAACCTTTATTGGTTTCTTTCTTCTGTTGAAGACAAAAGAAGATATTTTGAAGAAAACTGAAAACCTGTAGCAAACCACTGACATCTATAGTCTGTTCAGAAAAAAGAAGAAGAAAGAAATGAATAAAGGTATGGAAGAAGTGAAGGCTGAGTAATGACAGAACTGTGATTTCTGGGTGAACTATCCCTTTAAATTATTTAAAGTCTTCATTGTCTTTTCAGCTTAGTCCCTTTATTAATCAGGGGTTGCCACAGCGGAATGAACCGCCAACTTATCCAGCATATGTTTTACACAGCAACCCAACACCGGGAAACACCCATACACTCACATTCACACTACAGCCAATTTAGCTTATCCAATTCACCTATAGCGCATGTCTTTGGACTGTGGGGGAAACTGGAGCACCCGGAGGAAACCCACGCCAACAAGGGGAGAACATGCAAACTCCACACAGAAATGCCAACTGACCAAGCCGGGGCTCGAATCAGCGACCTTTTTGCTGTGAGGCGATCATGCTACCCACTGCGCCACCGTACTGCCCAATTATATAAAGTGATTTAAATAATTAAATTCTGAGGGTTTTGCTGCATTTCATATTTGGGAAGAACGTTTAGAACGCCACTTGAATTTGGACATCCGACTTAATGGTAGATTTATTGTTTGTTTATTTTAAAACAAGAACATATATAATAAATAATGCACGATATCAATAGCAATAATGTATTTAAAAAAAGAAACATTTAGTTCCCAGAGCATATTATAAAAGTCTTAACAGATAATGAAATTAACTTTATGTAATTTTCCATGTCTTTTAATAATGCCACAAAGACAGGCTGACCATTTGAGAAATTTACAAAGATTTAAACATTTAATTCGAATTAAAGTTAAAATACCCATATGATATTTTCCATTTGTATAGAAAACTGGCAAACTCTTTGCCTTAATTAAAACATCAATATCATACCAAAAAAAGCTAGTTCTGCTTCGGTGAGATTAGTGCTAAGCTACTTTATGTGAAACGTGGAAAATAACTTTCAAGTGTTTGAATATTTAAGTGTGAACCAAACGATTAAAGATTATATCTAATTTTTAGTGGAAATTATAATGTTGCTTTTTGTTTATCGGCAGCTGTTTTAAATGAACAACGGTTCTATTTGTTTTATTATTGGTACAATATTACGAAATGTGACACGCATTTGACAGGAACGCATTGAGGACATGACTGTTTGTAAGTCGGAAATACAAACGTGACACGAGGAAACAGCAGAGAACCGTCATGACAATTTTTTCAGAATAAAAGGTTTCACAGAATATTTTAGAAGATAACATAAACATAAATAATTACTTTACAACTAGACTACATTTTGTCTTATTTTATTAGATATTCTTTATTAGATTAAACTTGCATTCACTTAATTCTCCCATATGCTACAGGAACACCAATATAAACAAGAAAACGGGGCTAATATTTTGAAATTTCAGACTTTGCGCAGTTTTCAGAGGACGAGAGTATTCGAGGACCTTGAGCACATGAAAATAAAACCAAAACACCACATGCTATTCTAGAAATCCAGAACATTTGCAGAATATGGCGAAACGGATAATGTAAGATTTTGTTTTATGTTTCTTTAGATCGTCAAATGATGAAAATCTAAACTGATGTTATATAAACAGTGAAAATTTCATTAGCCTAGTTCAGCTTAATACAATGTATACTTGTGCATACATTTAAACGATACTTGTTTTTTTTTTTTAATTAACAACATCACTCCAAAAAGTTGCCGATGTATTATGTTTTGCTGCTTGTTCCATGATAAACCCTGTTTTGAACATAGTAACGTACCATGGTAATGTAGTACTTTTGAACATAGTGCTATGGTTTTTACTTGATAGCATGGTAATGGCAATACATTTGGTACTTTTATTATTCTGGGTGAAGACTATAGTATTAAGGCAACTTATTTATTTATGGATATGTAATTATTACATAGATTACCTGGTTATACGACTATAACGATATATAATTTATAATAATATATATACGACTATATAATTTTCCATACATGCATTCAATCATACAAGTACTAAGGTAATGTATTGAAATGTGAGTAATGGCAATTACATCTGTTTATTATGCGATTTTTCTTTTGTGTTTAATTCAGATATCCTTTATACCAGCTGGGTAACCCACAGCTTCGAATATTCCGACCTTCCTTCAACATGACACTGGTCAGACCAGGAAAAGTACAGCCACCTGATACCGTGCAATTTCGTATTTCTATGGCGTAAGTATTTTGTAGTGTCCACTAATGAAACTACTCGTGTATTGAATACTTTTAACGCAAAACAGTTTACAAAGATAGTGACATAACTTTCCACTAGGTGTCAGACAAATCCCACAAATGCATTTCATTTCGAGACTGTAAATTGCAGAGTGGGGAATCTGATTGCACATGATGATCACAAAGAATTAAAGCATCTTAAGTGAAGCTTAACTGTAATTGCAGACCGGTTAGATGCAACACTGCATTTCGTTACAAAACACTGGATGACGTTTCCGTGTGCGGTTGCGTGCCAAATGATGCTTTGGTGCTCCCAGACTCTCAGATTTGTTTACAGCTCGTTCGCCTGCTTAAGATCCAGCATTTTGTGACTTTATTGATGACGTTTGTGAAACGTCACTAAAAAATACAGCCATAATTATTACATTGCTGTGGTGTAATACGAAACAGGCAGTCAGACTGTTAATAATGGGTCTAATCGGAGTCCACACAAGAAAAGAGTACAAAGTCTGCTTTGTTTTCTGGAGAACCTCAGGGCGTACATCTAAAGCAGTGACGGTGGAGCCTTGTTCCTCAGTTATTATTCCGTCCTAACCGCACACGTTTGAAATTGGACTATATGTTATCACTAAGCGCTCAGGGGAATTTTTTTTTTTACCTGGTTTTAATACTTTGAGTGTTTTGTGACCTTAAATGTCTTAATCTGCACCATGCATCCTTGTCACCTGAATCTAAACATTTTGTGCCTGTGCAATCAAAGGGTGTTTTTTTTTTTGTTTGTTTTGGAACCACTGCCGTTTCATTGGACATCAAGAACTGTTTTGTCTACTCCAGAGCTGCGTTTGACACGGTCCCATCGCAAACAGTACGAAACCAGACAAAGCAACAGAGGTATCATTAAAACATTAAAGACATCCCCCTCTTCACTTTCTACTTTTCCAAGATACCCTCCACTTTGGCAAGAAGTTGTTTTACTTGAAACCAACCTGGTTTGCATAGCGATTATCAGAGCCAAAGAATTTCAAAGCACTTGTTTTTGTGAAAGAGGGCCTCTTCACAAAGAGTTTGTATTCGCGGGATTTGTTTAAGACCCGTTTATTTACCATTCTGCGCGCCTTTTAAGTATTTGATCCATCGTCAACATTTGATCTTTCATCTTTTTATTTGCCTTCTCCATTGAATAATTTCATTTTAATGATCTTTTCGTTGTTCATTACAGCTATTTGTCCACTCTCCTGCCGCCTTTATAGGCCCAGCGGTGTGAATGTAACCTAGAGGTCACCGGCTAACAAAAGATCCTTCTTTTTTTTTGGACTTCCTCAAAATTTGGAGTGTTTTGTCTCTTTACCTCTGAGTCACCTACTTGGAAAGCCTTTGAATGGGGCGGTGTGAGTGCACATGTTTAGGGATGAGCGTGGAGTGTTTATGTGTGAAGGGTGGGGCGCAGCTCAAACTCACAGGCGAGAGGATTGAACAACAAGGAGGTCTCTATCTTTAAAAGACGTCAGCGCTTACAAAAGATAAGCCACACATGCACAAGGCACTGTTTACATCAGCTGAAGGTCATGACCGTGTTGCCTGGTGCTTCATTTAATTGATTCAATAGAGTGGAACTAATATAATGTATGTTTTTTTGTTGTTGCTGATTTATTTTTTAATTAGGTTTTTACTTTTAAAATGTATTTTAATGATACAATGCTGCGAGCTGTGCAAGCCCCAGATAAAACAACAGGAAAAGGGGATGAATTTATCAAGTTAGGGAATAAAAAAAAGATTGAAATATGTTGCAGGTCAAACTTGACTTGGATTTTCACAGTGGGGTCCAGCAATTACAACAGAAATTAAAAAATTTGACACATTCTGCATTCCAAGATGAAGTTTGTAGTTGTGTAGAGCTGTGCTGCTCTTGTGAGTCATGTGGAGTCAGTCGCTGCTTACAATGTGTCTGAGACCTTGTTTGCAGCTTGTATTACGATGCATTTTCATTGAGCCAATCATAAATGGACAAAGGAGACACATTGTGACATTTAAATGTGTCTCTTTTGTCCAATTTTTGACCGCTCTGATAAGGTAAGGTCTGCAAAAAATGGCGCATATTTCATAATTTCCTAAAAAAAAAAATATTAAAAGGTTGATTGAACATGCTTTATGAATAGGCTACTTTATGCATTGACTAATGAAATTATGGAAACTCCTATAAGGCCTACTGACTTTATTCTGTTTTACAGTTTCAACATGTATATGAATTTTATCAAATTCATTCATTTTCTTTTCAGCTTAGTCCCTTTATTTATCAGGGGTCGCCACAGCGAAATGAACCACCAACTTATCCAGCATATGTTTTACACAGCGGATGCCCTTCCAGTTGCAACCCATCACTGGGAAACACCCATACACACTCATTCACACACATACACTACGGACAATTTAGCTTATTCAATTCACCTATAGCACATGTCTTTGGGCTTGTGGAGGAAACGGGAGCCCCCTGAAGAAACCCACGCGATCATGGGGAGAAAATACAAACTCCACACAGAAATGCCAACTGACCCAGGCGAGACTACCCACTGCGCCACCACCCCTTAACAAATTAATTCAACAAATATTTTAAAACATCAAAAGTAATTCAGTTAGGAGAATAAAAAACTAAGCATTATGCAAAGCATCAGGAATTGAAAAAAAAAACACTAGTTCACAGGCGCTACATGAGAGCTGCTGTTTGAATATAATGAAAAAATCTAATTCGTGGTCAAATATAAAGCAAAATATGTTAAAGAAAATTAAACATTGGGATGGGTGAGAGATCTTTCTGCTTTATAAATGGATTTTCACCTCTAATATAAACCCTAGGATTCTTCAGCCGCTCAGTTTATGAATGAGCTCAGTAGGTGGAAGGCGTTAGTGGCTGTCACATTCAACCATATGTGCATTCTACTTTTAGAGCAATCATGTCAAATGCATTTTCGACTACCTCTGGAAGTTATCGAAAGTGTACAAGCTAAAATTGTTTCACACCTTAGCTTTGTCCATTTGTGATCGAATTGATAAACTAATTTTAGTACTAGCTGTGAACTTCAAAGTTGTAACAATTAATACAAAATTAGTATTATATTTGATCTGTAATTAACATATTTTATATAAATATATATAGGAAAATGGAAAAAAAGGGTGTTGCATATTTTGAACCTGGAAATTGATGTAAAACTTGCCACCTTAGTTCTGTACGTTAACATCAGATTATAAAACACTCCAGCCTTATACAGTGTTAACAGTGAATGGGAAATCAAAGGTCTTTCCTGTTGGCAGAGTGGTCGAGGTCACGAGGGGGCCGGAATTGAAAAAAAAAAAAAAAAAGATTCTTCTCCACTCCAAGATCTCAGAAAGCACTTAGGTCTGCTAACTATTTGTCTCACTGTGGCTCGAGTGCTCTGCTGTCTAGGAATTGCCTCTCTCTCTCACTTTCACACAGACAAATGTACACTTGTATGCTTCTTCTCTCTCACATGCGTTTCACAGCCAAATCTCCACTCCACTTCATTGAAATCTGGGCATCACACCCTGGTGCTGACTCTAAAAGATGTGCATACAATACGCATTCTGAAGGAGCATCTGTTTGTCGGATTTCTTGGAACCATCTTGTAAAAAAAAGTGCATGGATTGACTTGTGGACAAACATCTTTGTTTTTCAAAGCAGTTCAGTATGTTCTTCCCATTAGCTCCACCATCCTGTTTTCTGAATGGTACTCATTGGGTTTTCTGTAACTCAAAACATAATGATACAATTTTGTTTTGTTTGTTTGTGAAATAAGATCATGTCACAAAATGCTTTTCACGTCATTTTAGTCCCACCAAAAGCAAAACATTTGGAACTTCTCAACATAGAGGTCACTAGAGATACAGATGAGCATAATTTGTAACCTGTGAGATCCTAAAGTGTACATCTTAATTCACTTACAGTATATGGGTGTGGTGGGGTGGGGTCGTGAGGTCACAAGAACTTTGGAACTTAAAAAGATGGATCGTGGACAAAAAAAAGGGTTGGGCTCTCTTTATTAAATGCTTCCATATGACTTGTATTCTAGGGTCATAGTTTAGGTTTTCATATTTTGTTGTCTTACTCCATCGCAACTTTCAACATCCATCTATTTTGATTTTGTCTTCAAGAATGACCAAGTGTGATGTCAGAAATTATCTAGAGAAGATCTACAGTGTTCCCGTTTCAGCTGTACGCACAAGGATCCAGTACAGTAAGTAAATCTTTCTTTGCGATATATTTTATGTAGAATGTATTATTTATTTACAAGATTAAATATGTGTTTATAAAGAGGATGGACAAACATGGTTTAGAATAAAATAAAATTAACCGTGGCTTTTAAGTTTCAGATGAGTTGTCAAGTCAGGTTATGTTTTATAAAATTACATTCAATCTATTTGCTGATAAAGTTTAATGTAATCCACACAACTGTAGTGCACACACTCAAGTTGTGAGTAAATATTGGATAAGAGTTTTCAATAAGGTTTCATTATGACGAGTTCAGACTGCATGATTTTAGCCCCGATTTTGACTCGCCGGTTTTGAGAAATCACAGAAAAATGCCTGAAATCACAGGCTAATCGGTGCTCGTTCACATGAGTAACAATCACACAGTGTAAACTATCAAAGACGCAATCTGAGAGAATCACCATTGAGTCGCCGACACCCATGACATATTTATCATGCTAAATATCTGGACCTGTCGGTGATTCAAAATCATGCCGTGTGAAATGTGTTCTGACTGGCGATTACCTACAGCCAATGAGAGAACAGCATCCACTAGTATGGACAACTGCAGGCCAGCACGAGGTTGGGGGAGAAGTTAAAAGGGCTTCTTTTTGGTCTACTTGGACCCAAGAAATAGAGGAAAAACTAGTGGAAATTTGGTAGGAGCACCTGTGTCTGTTTGACATGTCATCTGAGCAATACCACAACTGGGTTGACGAAGAAAAAGGTTGAGGAGAAATTGCTAATTCCCTTCAAAACCCAGGTGAGCAGAATAAGTACATTTTCTACCCCACTAAAGGCTTCTTTTTCATTATGTAGCCTAGTTAATAACAAGATTTACTATGTGACCTCACGTTGTTTCCATGTCACCTCTCGTGTGTGTTTGGTTGTGGGATGTGGTTTGCGGACCAAGACAAAGTTGTCTGCGATTCTTCCTATTGGAAAGTCATGCAGTGTGAAACTCCTTGTCGTCGATCCATCTTGCAGTGTAAACACAGCAGGGACGCAATACTACCCCAGATAGTCATGCAGTGTGAAAATATCGTGACGCAACTACTTTGAAAATCGTGCAGTCTGAACTCGCCATTAGTTAATGTATGTACTAACACGAACAAACAAGGAACTGTAAAAGTATTACAAACATACTGATATTCAATATTTCATGATAATGAACATATATATATTGATATTGTGAGCTCTTTGAAATGCCACCAACACTTTATTTATTATTTAAACTTTTAGAGTCCTTTTTGTAACAATATTCAGTCACAATGTATTTGCAGTGGTTTTCATAACAGTGCCAAATGCGTGGAGACTTAGTAATTCAAACTTGAACATTTTGACATGTTAATCTGGACTACTACATGCTGAAATATTGAAATACTTAGTTAATTCCTAATAGTGGATTTAAATCATCGTTGTTATTGTTAATAAATAATAACTAAAATAAAGTTAACTAATAAAATTCAGTTTTATTATTATTTTTTTACTAATATTAACATAGTAACTGTAATATACCTGGCCTTTTCTCACTGTTGATTTGAAGCTGTTAACTAACATTTTCTAATGAGACTTTACGAAGGAATTTCTTAATGTTATTAGTCTTTACAAATGTAAGTAGATTGAACATAAAACAATTAGGTTGTCCCCCCCAAAAACATCAAGAATTGTGTTGTTTCAGCTCATTTTAAATAAGTAGTTTGAACAAACAGCTAATGTCATTTTTTTGTGTTATTAAGTATTACCTATTGTACTTTATAATCATTTCACAATATAATTTGGTTGAAACATATGTTTACTTTGAACATGTATCGGAAATAAAGCAATAGTATAAGTATTGTTTGTTATTATACTTGTTAAAGTTACCTTTTTTGCAGCTTAGGTCAATATCGAGATATTATAGTGTATACAGTGATAAATGTTTCAGCAGTTAATCACAACAAGAAAATTGTACACCATCATAAGCCTATTACAGTATTATTAATCTTTGTTAATGTTAGTTAATGAACAAAGTTGTTAGTTCTTGTTAGCCAACATTCGTTAATGTTATCCCTCAGTTAATACCAGAAACACAATTTGAATTGAAAAGACACACTTAATGTAGTTAACTCACAGCTACATCATTTACCTCTTCTTTTTACCGTCTTGCACCACAATGAGACAGTTTGATGATTCAAAAAACAAAGAGTCAAGACCCCTGCATTCTAATCTGTTCCAGTTTGTTCCGGCCAGCTGTTTTTGAGTCCTGTGAGCACCCCCTCACTATTTTTGCACCTCTGCTGACTCCGTGTTGTTGTCTACTTTCTCCGCAACGCATGCCAAACTATACTGAATTGTGTAAAAGATACAGCGATGGTTCTGTCAGCTGGCCTAAACCTTATGAATCCCTTAAACAACAACTGTCCAATGTTTATCACTTGTTTTGCTCTCACAGGGTGGTCAGTCACCTAGATAGGGTTGATATGTGTGCTAGTCAATGAGAATGATCAATACTGACAAGATGTTTTGGAGATACTTGACAGGAGAGCAGGAGTTTGAAATATATGTATAAACATACAGCTAATTCAGTGTACTGTGTTTTGGGGATAAAGTGGGAGGAACTGATAGAGGGATGGGAAAGAGAGTGGTTTGCGTGATTCCACTTAACAGCTGCTTATCTTTCTGTTTCTTGCTGTAGTGTTGTCTTAGGATGGTCTGCCCTGTTTATTTCTTCACAAAGTTCGCCAGAAGTGTTACACAACCTTTTTTTTTGACATTTATGATTAAAGGAGTAGTTCTCCCAGAAGATAAAATTTAGACATTTAGCTATTTTTACAGTCATATTATCACTGTATGTTGCTGTTTTTCTTTGGAACACAATATCAAAATTTCTTTACTATGAAAAAAAAACCTATGAAACATTTTTTTTTATTAAAATATTAAAACTCAATCCTCAATCCAGAAAAATATCAACATATGCAGACGTTACAAATTGTTTAGTCCATTTCAAGGGATAGTTCACCCAAAGATGAAAGTTATGTCATCGTTTAATCACTTTTCACTTGTTTAAAATCTGTTTGAGCTTCTTACTTCTGTTAAACATATTTTGAAATATATTTTTGAAAAATGCTGTGTATTTTGAAAAAGGCTTGTTGCTGGGACCCAACAGCTGTGTCTCGGTTAAGAGACTGCATCCTCCGAACGATGCAGACTTCAAAGGTAGGCCCTTCGAAGTCCACACAAGCCAAACCGAGCATTTTGAAATGAGACAATCTAGCCTACAAAGGACAGATCTCATCACCTAGCAACTGTAACAGCGAAGTTTAAAGAAGCTGGAAATATATTTCCTTTGATCCATACATGTACACATAAAAATGTAAACTGTCTATAAAATCACGTTTTAGTAAGACATGTCATACTCTTTTAGTTTTTTAACATGTGTTTAGATATCCAAGTAAAATAAACCTAATTCATACATTTAATCTGGTTTTCTTTTAAAAACGTCCTGCCGTTATAAGCGCGTAATGAATCTTGAGATGTTCGAGGTCATAAAGGGTCCACCGATTGTGTCCTTTATTACCTAGGAAATGATAAACGCATTTTGAGGCTGCATTTGAAGGAGACTTCTAATTTTTTTTTAAATGAGACGGCCTTCGTTGCGCCACGATGACGCAGTGCCCTTCGAATGCATCTTTCGGAGGATGCAGCCTCTGAAATGAGACACAGCTATAGGTTTAAAATCACATGAGGGAGAATAAATGATCGGGTAATTTTAATTTTTGAGTGAACTCTCCCTTTAAGGCTAAGTGATAAAACAGTAATGCTGATTATTACAATATAATTGTCCCTTGATCAAATGATAATATTTGAATTCTGCTTAACACTACTAGCAGTAGATGTTTAGGTTTGTTTATATGTGGATAAGTCTCTTAATCGATCATGCATTCAACTCCAAAGAGAAGGGCTTGAATTTAAAAAGGTCACAAATGTCTCTAATTCAGATTAAAGCCAGATCAAACAGCCATTTTA
>CAIGQW010054506.1:6315414-6328235 GCA_903798125.1 Danio choprae
TATACATTCATATACATTCATATATACATTAATTTTAAACAATTTTACTGAAATTCAAATCCCATCTTCAAGTGGTGTGTTATAATGACCCTCACATCTAATTCTAATTGGTTGCAATCATTTAAGGAAACATGCACTGAAAATGGGGCTTAAAAAAACGTCCTGTAGCTTGAGGGCAGCCCTGTGTAGAGGGTTGTTGTGTTGGTTGATGATGTTTTTTTTTAAGGATTTTGGTACACTGTAAAAACATTCTTGCCTGCCCTACTTTTTTGTTTTTTTTGTTTTCACATGCACTCTCTCATTCACACACACAATCATACACTACGGCCAATTTTGTTTACCAAATTCACCTATAAAACATCCAGTTATTCATACAATTAAAATGCAGACTAATTGAATTTCTTTTTTATTATTACGCTGGGACAAAAATATCACCTGAATTTATACAAATTTGAACAAAACATAATAAGTACATTATATTGTTTTACTTACTTTAAATAGTATATTATTTCTGAACATATAAGACATTTAAGACAAAAGAAGTGTTCAAAAAGTAGAATTTCAGTTTTAGAGGGCAAACAATTCAGATAAGGTGATTCAAATTCAAAATGAATAAATGTATAAGACCAATAATAGGTTATCGTTAACAACAACAAAAACATGACTCCATCTTGTAGCCTCTCACCATCATGCAAACATGAACTATTATTCAAGTTGTAGTTCTTTACAGGTTTTTACTGTCTTTAAACATGCATGATGGATGTGTTTGACTATTGTGTCTCTGTATTATTGAGTCTTTTTGCAGGCATCTTTACTCAAAAGAAAAAAAAAGAAGCTTGAGTGTCTCTTTACCTTGCATTTTTTCTCCAGTAACACTGACATGTCTTTTGATTTCAATGCAAAAGTGCATTATGTGTGAATGGCTGCAAAGGACTAGCAATGTTCTACATATAGCATGTCAAAAGAATTTACTAGGTGCACCTTTTATGCAATTGTACTTGTCGCGTAAATAACCTATATTATCAAAACAATAGAAGTCGATAAAAGTACAAGTACATTTTATGACATTCTTGTCTTATTTTGTTATTAAACCCTAAAACTCCTGGTCTTGATTAAAAAAGTAAATTAATGCTTCTCTCTTTTGTTATTGTCTTTGGGACAAGGAATTTACACATCATGTTCACTGTAAAAAAGGCTTGGTTCCACACAATTCCTTTATGTTGTCCCAACACAAATTGATTAAGTTAAGTTGCAAATTTAAGTGGATTGAACATAAAACAGTTGTTCCAAATGATTTGTGTTGATTCAGCTCATTTTAAACAAGTAGTCAGAAAAAGCACCAAAAATTAATTTCTTTGAGTGTTTGACTTGTGTGTTGGCCAACAATCAATCTGTCAATTTCATTTTTGAATCTGAATATGGCGAGCAATCATGTGGTGTCTTGTTTATCAGGTTCATCCAAATATCTTAAATTCATTCTTGGATTATAATGCGAATGGGTCCCCTTGCTGGTCTTCAATCGTTGTGTGTGTGTGTGTGTGTGTATGTTTATCTTGTTCCAATGAGGGTTTACTACAGGTGAAGGAAAAGCAATTTTTGGCACCCCTTTTAGTACTCTGTTACTAAGGTCCTGTTTTTAATAGATTTGGTTCCTGTACTTTCACTTGGCTGGACTCTGTGTTTATAGTGTGGGGTTTCGCATTCCTCGATGGTAAGGTTGGAACGCCACTGCAGAGCCTTGGAGGCCAAGCTAATTATTTTATATTCACTAGTTGTTTTCCTATCTTTTCATTTAGATTTTTATTTTTTATTTTTTTTACTTTTTGGTCATTCATTTTACTTTGGCTTAGTCCCTTATTTATCAGGGGTCACCACAGCAGAATGAACCGTCAACTATTCCAACATATGTTTTACGCAGCGGATGGGAAACACTCTCACATTCACACAAACACTCATACACTATGGCCAATTTTGTTTACCCAATTCACCTATAGCGCATGTCTTTGGACTGTGGGGAAAACTGGAGACCCCGAAGAAAAACCCACACGAAAACGGGGAGAACATGCAAACTCCACACAGAAATGCCAGCCGTGACTTGAAACAGCAACCTTCTTGTGAGGCAACAGTGCGAACCACTAAGCCACCGTGCAACCAACATGGTCATTAGAACAGGTCAAAATAATATAGATCATTGCAGTACCCAGTTGCTTCTGCTGTAGCCACACATTTCTTTATCTTTGGAACAACATGGTCTGTGATACAGAATTGGACAACCAGCACATATGCGCCAATTTATTTGTATGCACATTATGTAATAAAAAGCATATAAAATGCTTACTGGAATCAATGAGTTGCACATACCTTTTTAAAATGCGCTTTAAAAATGTATGCGCACAACTGAGTTGGATAAACTTTTTATTTTTAAGAAAAAATGTGCTTCTTGAAAAAATCTGGAAGCAGATTTATTGAATAAATTCTAGCATGCACATCAAAAAGTCATGTGATTTTGTTTTGACTGGTCATGTGATAACAAAAATGGGCGCAGTGGGAAGGCATTAATGGATAAACCAGCAGACCGAGCGCATTGCATAACTTCTAAAATTTTGTTTTGGTCATTCTAAAATATGCCTTTAGCCAAAGTCCGTATTACCCTCCCAGAACTGTGTTGAGTGGCTGCACTTCCAAAGAGCGTTCTCGCGCCCCGTAAGCCACCGCACGTTCATTGCGCTTTGTTTTTATCTTTCGAGGCGCAAGTAATTTGTTATATAAGCAAAAAAGCCCACAGTGGCTTCTCCTACCGCAACAAATTCAATTTTTCTTTTTTAAATTAGTGCCAGTTTGGTGATTTTGTTCTAAGTCATTGGATGGAAACAGTGCATTATTTGCAATCGTTTTATGCGATATTCCAGTTTAAAAGAAATGTCTGGGAATGGTGATAATGAATTGTTTCTGGAGTGGCACGGTGCAGTGTTGAAAATCTTTGGGAAAAGTTCTTAGCATTCTATCCAGTGAAGCGAAATTGGTGAACAATTTATTTTCTTTTTAAACATTCATTCATTTATTTTTCTTCCGGCTTAGTCCCTGTTTTATCAGGTGTTGCCACAGCGGAATGAATCGCCAACAATTCCTTCATGTTTCACGCAGCAGATGCCCTTCCAGCTGCAACCCAGTTCTGGGAAACACCCATAAACTCTCACATTCACACACCGACTCAAGCACTATGGCCAATTTTGTTTACCCACTTCACCTATAGCGCATGTGTTTGGAATGTGGGGAGCACCTGGAGGAAACCCACGCGAACACAGGGAGAACATGCAAACTCCACACAGAAATGCCAACTGGCCCAGCCAGGACTCGAACCAGCGGCCTTCTTGCTGTGAGGCAGCAGTGCTAACCACTGAACCACCGTGCCACCATTATTTTTTTATTTTTATTTTTTTATTCACAAGTAATATTTCCTCACAATTGTTGTTCCAATAAAGGAAGTTGCCTGTTTTAATTCAAGAAAAGACTATAGTCAGTCTTGGTATTTTCCTTTATTTTTCCTTTCTCTATTTGTGTTTTTTTTTTCTACAGGCTCAACAGCAAACCTTCCAGTTTCCAGATATCTTTCCTGAGAAGGATAAGAAGTCCGAGGAGGGCTCTGTTGAGGAGATGCATGAGAAGTTCATGGAGGACGAGCGTCAGAGGCAGAAACCAGATCCCAGAAGAGGAGGAGTAACAGAATGGTTTGGCCTTTAGACAGACAAGTGTTGAATGAAGAATGACTTCAGAGAGGCAAAAGCTGAATGAAGAATGTGGTGCATTGTAGATTATGTATTTGCGCAGGAAGAGCCATTTGCAGTGATCTGACCAGCGTTCCAAAGTGGGCCGTTTGTAGAGATCTGATCTGTCTCGATGGAAAGATAGACTGCCTGAGAGAAGGCTTGGAAACCCATTACTCCAATAGAATCATGCACTGTCAAAGAAAACGAATGTCTACCCGCCATACGATCACTTCTGAGCTTCTGCCATGTCATGAAAGTCTTTCAGGTTATGTTCTCCTCCCACAGGTCTCAGAAACGTGCTTAAACAAAGGTCTTCCTCGCAAAGTTTTTGAGCATACACGTTTCCTTTCGTTTAAAGTTTGTCCAAAATGTTTTCATTTTCCCCCTTGTAGACCTTCAACACAGTCCATGAACTACTTGTGGTAAAATCGTCAGTTTAATGAAGTGATTCCTCTTCGTGTGGTTCCTGATTCTCCTTTGCAAACCTACATATTTCAATTCCAATAAAACCGTGCAGACGTTTTTGCGTGTGTTTTTGTGTTTTCTTCAACTCTGCTGGCTCTAGTGTTAGCTTTTCCCCACAGATGTGTTGGATAACCACTTGCCAGTTCTCATACCACAGAGGCTTACCTCACCCAGCCAACCTGGGCTTCGCCAAGGAGAATGTCAATATTGATAACATTTGCCTGCTATTTTGTGCTTGCACTGAAGGACCCCCTGCATTGCAATAAAGCTATTTGATTTAAGGCTAAAATAAATGCCTTGTAAGAGAGCAGCTGGAAAAAAAAGAAGGAACTCTGGATTTTTGTCCAGTATCCTCACTTACTGAATGAATGAGGGGAGTCCACGTTATGTTCGGGAAGTCTTACAGTGGTTGCCAAGTTTGGCCCCCTTCATCCCAGCATCCCTCCCCTTACAACCCAATCAACCCCTCTTCTCTTGCCCAAACCTTATAAAAACATCAAACTACAACGTATTTAACTGAACTTTACACAGAAACCTGGCAAAGATTTCCTGATTTGTTAACATAATGTTCCTAGCACACTGATATTGGCCATATTGTTCTAGGTTTGAGAAGCCTTGGATCCTTGATCTCTGGAGTATTATGGTTGCTTTCCCATATTAATTCTTGTTTTTAAATAGGAAAGACATTCTGGGTAATACTTTACTTGAACAGAGTGTTCATATGAATATGAATGAGATGTTATGCATGCTTATGTCAACTATCATTAAGTGTCATTAGATAAGTTGTCATTTTAAATGCAAATGTGACATTGTTTGAGATGCCTTTGTCAACTTGACATTACCAAGACAACATAAATGTCATAAATCTGTCATAAACATGATTCTTGTAAATGTAACCATGTCATGACATTTAATTACATTATTAATGTTTTTTCTTGACATTAACTACAGTTGTACAAATTGAGTTTGTCATTAAATTGCCATTAAATATTAATGAAGCTGTTATACAATTAGTTGACATAGTATTGACACATTTATTTACATTTTTAATGACAAAGCACTGTTTTAGTTTTTTTTACACTGACAAAAGTGAAGAAAAATATTCATGACATAGTTATAACCTCATGACAATCATGTTTATTACAGATTCATGACAAGCTATGTTGTCTTGGTTATGTCAAGTTGACATGACAAAGACATCTCAAACAAGGACATCTTTGCATATAACATGACATAACTGAGCTAATGACACTTAACAACAGTTGACATAAGCATGTATAAAACCTTTTTTCATATTCATGATATGTCATATCATGATTATAAAGGTGTCATGGCAGTCTTATGAACACCCCCTTCATGTAAAGTGTTACGGAATGCTGAACTGAGGAATTATACAAGATACACATGCTCTTTTCTCCAGTCTAACCTTCTCTGTTTTTTAATGTGTTATGAAATTGACAGCGTGAGCAGTATTCTCGGTCTGTCCAAGCTAATGGAAGAGGGTTGAATATTTTACAGTCTCTTGTCCATTTCCTTTTCATTCAGGCTCTTGTGAGAAAAGTGAGCATGGCCCTATTTTTCACGCCAAGTTTGGAATTGGCATGACATCATCTGCTTAATATAGAAGATGACGTCAATGAAACTGCAGTCTTATCACAAGCTGTAACATGAGATTGACTTCCATCATTCCAAGCCTACATCAGATCCTCAAAGATGTCATAACACAATCTAATATGACTTTGTCTATGCTTCATTGATGGTAAGTCTACAACATGTTTTACCAACATACCATGCCTTGACTGAACTCATCTGTTTGTTAAGTGAAGTTTTATAAACTAATTTTGAGAGGAGTACGTGATATGATTGATCGCGGCTTGTCTGTCATCCGTAATCTGCAATAAACCAATCAGATTAATCCAAGCCTACAATAAATAGACCGATTTCACCCTACTGACTTATCTTCATTTTGGAAAAATCCCCCCTACCACCCCATTTCCTCTTCTTTTCCTTCTTTACCAGGGAGAGCTTAAGGGTGCTTTCACACCTAGACTTTTGTTTCGGAATCCTGGCGCGTTTCCCCCGTTAGTGCAGTTCGTTTGGCATATGTAAAAAAACAGCAATTGTGCTCGAATCCACGCCAAAACAATCGATCCGAGATTGCCTGAATGAGGTGGTCTCGGCTCGATTGAAACGACTCCGGATCGGATCAATTGTAGTGAGAAAGCAATACGATCCAACGAACTAACCAACCAGGCTATACCACAGTGTATTATGGATATGTAATAAACATATATAGCTATATGAAGAGAGAATGATGATTAGGGCGAGATGTCATTCCTTCAGGTAAATGTGTGTTTCATGTTAAATACAAAAGTGAAAGCATGCTGAACTATTAATGAGAGCTGTTTATTCCTTAGGAAAATTGACCGAACTGCAGTCTTGGTTTATCTGTAATTTCTCTATCATGTATCTCCAACAGCTATGTATGAGAAAAATTTACCTCAGATTTATTTTTGGTGACGATGTCTGTGGACGTCACCATTCAAAATTAAAGCGCAGCTTTTCGCTTATAATGTCTTATTGCTCATCGTCATAAATTAAAATAAGGATGCATGACAGCTGAGCGGGACTCTGAAAAGTGAAGTTTATTTATAAACTAATTTCGAGAGCATCACGTGCTCATGATTGCTTGCGGCTGGTCCCGCATTATCCAATTTATGATTCACCAATCAGACGATTCCTAAGCCACTATAAATACCCTAAGTTCCATATCACAGCCATCTTCGTTTTGAAGAATCCCCCCTTCCATCCCTACTCCTCCTCCTTTCCTAAATGGGTGGCACGGTGGCCCAGTGGTTAGCACTGTTGCCTCACAGCAAGAATGTCACTGGTTCTAGTCCTTACCAAGCCAGCCCATGTTTCTGTGTGGAGTTTACACGTTCTCCCCGTGCTCATGTGGGTTTTCACCGGGTTACCCGGTTTCCTCCCACCGTCCAAAAACAGGCAACTTAAATTAATTGACTAATGCAAATCGGCATTATAGACATGCTCCTAGTAAGTAGTCATCTCAAGAGCAATCACTATCTGTTCATTAGCTACTACAGCAGGGGAGTTCTCGAGATCTACCTGAGCTCAAACTCCCCTCTCGCCTAGCAAATGGGAGGGAGCCCCGGGCTCGAGGATCTATGAGCTCAGGGCTCTCTCCCGGGACAGCATGCCAAACAAGCTTTATAATCAATCATCAGCTAAGTATGAACTCTTGAAATAAATCGTGGAACTCTGACCAATGTGAGAAGAGTTTACTCGCACGTGACTTGTTTTAACTATTTTAGTCTGTTTAGAAACCGCGTGAAAGCGAACCGCACCAAGAACAAAGTGCAACATTGTAACAACTTAAATCCCTGTTTCGGAACAAAACAATCGGTCTACAGGTGTGAAAGCACCCTTAGAGACCTACCTGATCTCCTTACATGCTAATTGACCAGGCGGGAGCCCTGTGCTCAATTATCTCCGAGCTCAGGGTTCTCTCCTGGGACAGCATGCCAAACCTGCTAATAGCATCACGCAATATCTAAGTGTGAACTCTTGAATGTAGCTGTATTTCTTCCTTCGTAAACTGCAAAAATGGGCCAATTCCATTTTTTTACTCGTACGTGAAAGTACATACATTCAAAAAAGTTTCTTGGTAGGGAGTACAGTATCTTTTTTTGCCTTTTCCAAATACGCACTACCCGGATGACCTGTTACAGCACTCTGTAGCTTGTTTCTCTCGGAGAAGTCGAATTTATAATATCTATCAACAAAGATAAACTAACCTTTTCAACAATATGAATATATCACAGTTATTGTCCATTTAATAAATGCGAGTTTTTGCAATCATCCTGTGTGGTCTGCTATTGCATGCTAAAATGGGGGCTTCAAAATAAAATATGTTGTCATTCTTGACTCATGGATGTGGCTGTTTTTCAGTGATACTTAGGCCTTGGAGAGACACATCTGGGTCTTTAAAATAAACATAATCTCTCCACAGCTCCAAACCCAGAATTTCTCGCTGACAACACTCATTTTAGTTTTGACCATGAAGCTAAAAGGGGGATTTTTTTGGGATTTTGTAAAAGGTTAAGAACTCAAACAAATATATTGATGATTCTTTTGCTCTACTGCATTACTTGAGCAATCTCCAAGAAAGGATGGGACGATAAATACTCTTCCTATTAATAGCTGCGTAACAAATCTTGAGGAGAAAAAAAACAAAACGATGCATTTTAGTGTCTCTGAGAGATGTTCTCTAAGACAACCAGAGTAGGCCCATAGTGAGCGGGAGTGTTGGAGAGGATCCATAGACATTCCTGACACCCCCAGGTTGCTGTTGTTTCATTTGAGCTCAGCCAATGCACTCTTTCACCCCACATTTTCTGTCTTGGCCTAGTGCAAAAACAGCAGTGTTTTTAGCCCAGCAGGAAGCTCTGTTGAAGTGCCCATATGCACAGCTGTATTTAAAGGAGATGTGAAGGGGGGTGATCTAAGATTATGTCCACCGTCCCATACTATTAATATACCATAGTATACAAATGATAATGGTGAAGGAACTTCCCCCTTTAAATGTAAACATCTGGCTTGCTGGAAGGATAGCATTAACAGTTGTTTTGGTTCTGTACCATTGCAGTTTTTCCAAACAGGATCAGTGTTTCTTTGAGAATCAAAACGAGATACAAACTCAATACAATGTAAACCGAATGTCCTTAAGATTTGTGACATCCAGCTGTGTATGCTCTTTTTGCGACTGCAGTCAAATCTTAAAGATTATGCTGTTTTTTTGTGTGTGTTTTTTTTGCATTTATGAAGGAAAGGAAAACATCAGATTTCGAGAAATGGTCAAAACTAGATTCAAAGAGATCAATTGAACATAAGCTCTACTGAAACCATATTCTGTGTTAAACAGTGTTTGGCACGTTCCTTTAAAAGAGTAATTAGTTATAGTTACTAGTTACTTCTCACAAATAGTAATTGAGTTACATAATTATAAAAGTAGCTAATCACCAGGGAAAGTAACTATTGCGTTACTTAAAAATCTAATTTGTCAAATGACTATAAAATATAAAACATACACTAATCTACACTATTGTAATGTTGTTGTGGGACAATGTGAGAGACAACGGCAGCAGGTCCTCAACTATATAACTAGATGTTATTTTAATTATGTCTGAGTAATAAATGTTGAGGTTTTATTTGCTTTGACGTCGTGGCTTCGTCTCCTTTGGTAGCAGAGCTCATGTTATTACCTGCATAGCCACTAATTTTGTGGTGGCATGTGACGACTTGAGGTGCTTTATTAGATTAGAATTACTTGTCACAGACGCAGAGAGACTCTTTTTTCCTGGGCACGATACATACATGTTGCACGATACATAAGCATTCTTGCCTTTCACCTCAACGAGGGAAAAGTAGTGCTTATATTTCCAGTTTGCAAAAGCTACCTTTGAACTTCGGTATGACTCCTGGTCATTGGTGTGTGCCCTGACTGTGCTTGTGCTTGTGTGTGAACCCGCACTACTCTGCCTCTGATTGGCAAACAACGTCATCACGTTCTCAGTTACACCACGTTCACAGACACACCAATCATTATCAATGTTGGTTATGTGTCCCACCCCAGCCCCGAACACAGACACACTCACCACAGATTGTCAGTAGCAGTAGTGGCGTTGCAACGGGGAGACAGTAATTCATTTGATTACTCAAAAAGTATCACTGTTAGTAATGCTGTTTATTTATAATGCTGTTATTCCCATCACTGGTGTTAAACCAGTAATTGCCTTATAATCGCACGTTAAATCTGTATATTATTCGAAATCTCTATTTTTTTTATATTCCACTATACAGTCGTGGCCAAAAGTTCTGAGAAAGACACAAATATTAGTTTTCACAAAATTTGCTGCTAAACTGCTTTTAGATTCTTTTTTCAGTTGTTTCTGTGATGTACTGAAATATAATTACAAGCACTTCATACGTTTCAAAGGCTTTTATTGACCAGCGACTGGGCATGCTCTCAATCAACTTCTGGGCCAAATCCTGACTGATAGCAACCCATTCTTTCATAATCACTTCTTGGAGTTTGTCAGAATTAGTGGGGTTTTGTTTGTCCACCCGCCTCTTGAGGATTGACCACAAGTCCTCAATGGTCTCAAAAAGTTCTGGGGAGTTTCCAGGCCATGGACCCAAAATGTCAACGTTTTGGTCCCCGAGCCACTTAGATATCACTTTTGCCTAATAGCACGGTGCTCCATCATGCTGGAAAATGCATTGTTCTTCACTAAACTGTTGTTGGATTGTTGGAAGAAGTTGCTGTTGGAGGGTGTTTTGGTACCATTCTTTATTCATGGCTGTGTTTTTGGGCAAAATTGTGAGTGAGCCCACTCCCTTAGATGAGAAGCAACCCCACACATGAATGGTCTCAGGATGCTTTACTGTTGGCATGACACAGGACTGATGGTAGCGCTCACCTTTTTTTTCTCCGGACAGTCCTTTTTCCAGATGCCCTAAACAATCGGAAAAGGGCTTCATCGGAGAATATGACTTTGCCCCAGTCCTCAGCAGTCCATTCGCTATACTTTTTGCCGAAGATCAATCTGTTCCTGATGTTTGTTTTTTTTTGGAGAGAAGTGGCTTCTTTGCTGCCCTTCTTGACACCAGGCCATCTTCCAAAAGTCTTCGCCTCACTGTGCATGCAGATGCACTCACACCTGCCTGCTCCCATTCCTGAGCAAGCTGTGCACTGGTGGCACTCCGATCCCGCTGCTGAATCCTCTTTAGAAGACAATCCTGGCGCTTGCTGGACTTTTTTTGGACGTCCTGAAGTTTTCTTAACAAGAATTGAACCTCTTTTCTTGAAGTTCTTGATGATCCTATAAATTGTTGATTTAGGTGCAATCTTAGTAGCCACAATATCCTTGCCTGTGAAGCCATTTTTATGCAACGCAATGATGGCTGCACGCGTTTCTTTGCAGGTCACCATGGTTAACAATAGAAGAACAATGATTTCAAGCATCACCCACCTTTTAACATGTCAAGTCTGCCATTTTAACCCAATCAGCCATCCTTTTAACATGTCAAGTCTGCCATTTTAACCCAATCAGCCTGACATAATGATCTCCAGCCTTGTGCTCGTCAACATTTTCACTTGAGTTAACAAGACGATTACTGAAATGATCTCAGCAGCTCCTTTAATGACAGCAATGAAATGCAATGGAAAGTTTTTTTCATGGCAAAGAAAGATTATGCAATTCATCTGATCACTCTTCATAACATTCTGGAGTATATGCAAATTGCTATTATAAAAACTTAAGCAGCAACTTTTCCAATTTCCAATATTTATGTAATTCTCAAAACTTTTGGCCACGACTGTGGAATTTGAATGACATGAGGGTGAATAAAGTTTGAAAGAATCTTGTTCTGGTTGTTTCTGTAAGTGCTATTTACGTTCAATAAAACGTTCAATATGTTTGTACTGTATGGCTTTCTCTTTTGTAAATAAATAATTATTGGAAAAGTAGTTAACTGAATGATAACTGAATTAAGCAGCAGTTTCTATGTGGCTAATTTATTCAACAAGCCCTACAATTAATTATTTTTTAGAAAAAGCTTTTCAGCCAGATCTAGGAGATCCCAAACATCAACTAATCTTTAAAATTCAAGATCTGTTTATATCGACACATTTCAACATGGGAAAAGATGTATGATTTGACATGTCCACACCACCAGATCAGTCTCATCTTGACGCACGTCATTACACCAAAATGTTGACTATTATATTTTTTATTTATTTTATTTTTTTTGTTTGCAAGTCTCTTGCATAGTGGAGTGCCTAAGAGGGGCAAGTAAGTTCCCTCGGCACACTATTACTGCTTATCTGCAATCAACAATGGCTTGTACTGACTGGGTGGTCTTTGTCTAAAGCAGCTGTTGAAAAACACATTTGCATTTTAAACAAGCTAATAATCACAATGAAGCTAAAAGAATCTGAGGTGGGGACTTGGGTTTGAACGTGGTTTTGATGTGCTGAATGCGACAATTTAGTTTTCGACTAGAGATCTTGGGCACCCAACCTTTCTTTTGAAACATAATGAAATATAATATAAATAATAGAATGACACAGATGAGAATAATTCACAGATAACATTTGTTGTTCCTGTGCAATTGGCATAAATTTCTATTGTAGGTTCTCCTATAATCGAAAGTTATGCTAAATGTAAACTGGAGTTTTAAACTAGGAGCCTCAACAATCCACCTAAGCAACAGGACAACAGTTTAAAATGCTGTGAGAATTACGGAACTGAAAGGTTAATTTAATTACGTCACCTGAATATTAGTCTGATTAAGTGATATCAGGTCAGAAAAACACTTTTTTTTTCCTTTAAAGATTCCTAAACGTCTGAGAATGTTGTGGTTTTTGATTTAATGGATACGTGACGCCCCCCTTGGCCTAACTCAAACAGATTGCTGGGAATAGTTTAACCATTGTTAATCACTAAGAGAACATGCAAACACACACACACACACACACACACACACACACACACACACACACACACA
>CAIGQW010054506.1:6328245-6372621 GCA_903798125.1 Danio choprae
ACACACACACACACACACACACACACACACACACACACACACACACATCCTCTGATCTCATTCATGCAGGACCAATAGGTGATTGGAATGCAAACCCCCTCAAGAGAATTTCATGTGTTTTTGTAGCAACAGTGTATGAATTGTGCATTTTTTGAGACCTCAGCCAACCTTTTGTTCAGAGGGAAAGCTTGTGATGTGTCCTGGTTTTCATTTGCATCCACTTCCTTTAGCTCCGAAAATTGGTGCATACCTTGGACCAATCCAAATGTGTGGCCTCAACCCACGGCGATCTTTAAGGACATATTTGTTTCTCAGGGAGGCATGCGAGGTGATGGCAAGGTCTCTCCCCAGCCATTGGAGTGCCAAAACAAACTGCTTTGATTGCTTGGGTTGTGACCTTTCAACCCATATTTCAAATGTCAAGCAGGCTGGAAGGGGAGGTGTGGGTGGGGGTCAGGCGGTCCTCTAAGGCGAAAGCTCAAGGGTTTGGCACCAGGCCTCAAACAGATCCTGGATAATTAAACACAATGCGATATAGATCATTACTGACTCCAGAACTCCTGGTTTGTGGGCAGGGGAGTCTTGAAGAAAAAAAAAAGAAAAAAGAAAGACCTGATTTAAATTGGTGCTTCTAATCAAGAGCTGCCATTCCTCAATCTCTAGTCTGCATAAACTTGATCCACAATTGCCTTTTTGTTTAAAACAATCATGTGTTTGTTGATAAGCAGCAGACAAAAGAGAGTGGGAGAAGAAGAGTTTTTGCGTGTGTTGGACGAAGAGACTGCAAGAATGAGAGATGGGATGGCAAGAACGAACGACTGCGATAGGGAGGGAGCGAGGGAAAAAGAAAGGCGTCCTGTCCTCAGAACACTGGTGGTGTGGTATGGTTTGGGTTATTTTGCGGCTGAAGCCTTGAAAGAGGGAGGCGTAGCGGCTCGCACACACCCGCGGCACTCAAATGGATCTTCCATTGGGAGGTTTTAGGCTTCAAAATGGTTTCCTGTGACGTCGATTGTATGTTTGATTTGCGCTTTGCAGGGTTAGAGTTATTCTCCGGGGGGTAGAATCTAGCACGCTTTCATTTCCGCTCACCCAACAGCCAGCACAAAGTTGGCAGTGAGAAACCTAGGGATTGTAAAGACAGATTTTCCCTTACCGTTAGAAGCACTTTTTTTTCCCCGTTGCTGTCGCTGTTCCAAGACTTGTGCTTGATGAATTGTTCCTTATAATTGGACTGTTATTTTGGCGGCTGTGGGGGGGGTTTAGTATGGTTAAAAAAATAAAGAGAAAAAAATCAATCCTTGGCCAGGCTGAAACGCCTCAATACTAATTGCGCACAGTGGATACTGGATGGGAAATGGCTGCAAGAGAATTGAATCCAGGTTATGTTAGTTCAGCTGGCACTTTGTTGTGTGAGAAGCCATGCAGTCCCTTGTGTAGACGTACATGTGCCCGAGAGCTAACGTCAGTTGTGTTGTTGTTGGAGTCAATGGGCTTCTGTTTTGTAGAACTGTCTCGTTTTCCATGAAAACCATCTCATTTATTGTCTTCTCTATACGCAATGACTTGGACGACACACTGAAGACTCATTCTAGCTCAACATGTTCAGGCAGATGGTTTGCTAGGTCTAGGAGAGACCCAGTACACTCGAAATGGAATAATGTAATAAAGAGCTTTATGTAAAAACAAATGTTTGTTGAGTAAAACTACTGTATCATTATCAGCAAATGTACAACAAACCCATAGAACAGACGTTGACGATACTTCAGATTAGTTGAGAAATCTTGTGTCTCTGCTTTAAGAGAATCCGGAAATCTCTACAATGTGTCAATATTTGATTAGTTTCACCCATAATGACATTATTCAGTCATCCCTTCATCAATATTTTGACTTTTTTTAAGGAACATAAAAATAAGATATTCTTTTTTTTTTGGTTTTCAGTTGCGTAAAAGCTTTGGGCGCTATTCACATATACTTGAGAAACAAATGAGATTAAAACCAAGCAGTTTATTCCTCTGATTTCCCTCCAGAGTTTACTTCATGTTTGTTTTTGTAGTAGTATGACCTCTATTTCATTTTTAAGAATTTCCAAACAATCATGTTCAATCAAATTCAGCTTTAATGTTATGAACTGATGTCACAATGTGTAAAAATACCAACAGCAGGTCTTGACTGGGTTATAAACAGAGAAGATGTTTATTTTAAGGCCTCCCGGGGGTCGAAAGAGGGTGAGATACACCAAAATCCATTGGTACTATATAAAAACTACACCAAAATACAACCAAAAACCACTGTTAGTGCACTAGTTGCATATAGAAAAAAGATTGCAAAGTTCTTATGCAGGCTAAGCAAATGTGCTTCCATCTCTTATTGTCAGACAATAAGACTTTTTTTTTAGCCATTGAGATCAAAAACAGCGGCCTGTTATTTAATGTTATTGTAAGCGAATCCTTGACTTTTGAGCTTAGTAACAAGAAAAGGAAAAACAACGTTAGCTACGCTAATCTGAGGCCAGAGTAAGGCATGTGACCAAACATTTTCTGCCCCTGGGGGTGTCCTGAGTTTGGTGTTCTGTACAAACATTGGCCTGGCCATGTGTAATTCTGTTTTTTTGGAGTACAGACAAAGGGAACAGCTCCATCTAGTCTCAAAGCAAATCTTTAGTGTTTACGAAAGACCACACAACAACATCATAGCGGCCAATCTATTTGCAATTAAAATGTTTTTCTTTTTCATACGCGCGATGTCTTAATTCAGACATCCAATCCATCTGTTTTGACTGAAACTTGTTTTCCTTACTAGCTTTGAAACAATTTTACCTTTACCTCAATTGAGAATGTGGAGGCTGGGAACTTTCTACAGCAGTACTCAAGATTCATTATCAATAGTATTTAAGTTTCAATTACATCACTTTTTTAAACCGTCTATGTAAGGTTTTGAGAACATATTTCTTAAACCTTTCCCAACTTCTGGCATCTTTTAGTCTCAACAATGCTCTGAAGTGTTCAAAACCCATTAAGAAGGCAGCACAATAATGCATTGCAACAAACAATTATTCAAATGCAATTTTTTCTTTTTTACTTTTTACTTTAACAGTAAGTGATAAACCTTACTGTGAGCTCTTAGGTTGTTAATTTTGTGTCAAAGCTCTCCAAATGTATGACTATACATATCTAAAATATACTGTATGTGGACTTGAAGTGTATTGTTTTTAATGATACAACCAACAATTTTAAATAATAGTTTTATGTCTCTCCACAGTTTTTAATTTGATTGTGTCATTCACAATTCTTCTCGGGTTTGTCGTTTTTTCCAACGTTAAAGCTGCCACTCTTGCACCTTTGTCTAATTTTAATAAATATCTGCTTCTGTGGTGTTTGTGATATTCAGGGCTTCTTAGCTTATAATCCGTAAGGGGAGAAAAACATAAAAAAAAATAAATTCTGGAACCAGAACCGTTGTGAAAGTGAGTGCAAACTAATGCACTCCATATGGAATAATTATTTGTATCAGTGTGCTTTATGTTGGATTGATAAAAACAGTCTAATTAGGCAATCAAATTAAAGTTCATTCATTTATTTATTCATTCATTCATTCATTTATTCATTCATTCATTTTCTTTTCGGCTTATTCCCTTTATTAATCTGGGGTCGCCACAGCGGAATAAACCGCCAACTTATCCAGCATATGTTTTACGCAGCGGATGCCCTTCCAGCTGCAACCCATCACTGGGAAACATCCATACACACTCATTTACACACATACACTACGGACAATTTAGCTTACCCAATTCACCTATAGTGCATGTCTTTTGACTTGTGGGGGAAACCGGAGCACCTGGAGGAAACCCACGCGAACACAGGGAGAACATGCAAACTCTACACAGAAATGCCAACTGTCCCAGCCGAGGCTCGAACCAGCAACCTTCTTGCTGTGAGGCGACAGCGCTACCCACTTCGCCACCGCGGCACCCCAAATTAATATAAAACTATTTAATAATAATAAAAAAAAATAATAATACACTCTCAGAAATTAAGGTACAAAACTTGTCTCACTGATGCGGTTCCCTTTCAAAAAGTATATTGTGGTACCTTACAGGTGCATATTGGTAGCTTAAAGGCATAATTGTGTACCTTTAGCATAGATTTTTGTACCTTTAAGGTAAATGAGATACACATTTGTAGTTTTTAGTTATTATTATGTACATTCATTCATTCATTTTTCTTCAGCTTAGTCTCTATTTCAGAGGTCGCCACAGCGGAATGAATCGCTAACTATTCCGGCATATGTTTTACGCAGCGGATGCCCTTCCAGCTGCAACCCAGTACTGGGAAACACGCATACACATACACCATGGCCAATTTAGTTTATTTAATTCACCTATAGTGCATGTGTTTGGACAGTTGGGGAAACTGGAGCCCTCGGAGGGAACCCACGCAAACACAGGGAGAACATACAAACTCCACACAGAAATGCCAACTGACCCAGCTGGGACTCGAACCAGCGACCTTCTTGCTGTGTGGCGACAGTGCTAACCACTGAGCCACCATGCTGCCTAAAATGTACAGTTAAGGTACAAATGTGACAGGTTTTGTATCTTAATTTCTGACAGTATGAGTGCAGTTTCATTTTTATGTGTGAAATTATTTAATAATATTTAAAAGTACTTTTTTTTTCTTGCATGTTATATTAATTTTCTACTAATTTATCGTGTATTTTTGCCTGCTATTCTGGATTAATTTGGCCACACATATTTCATGTACTAAATGTGCACAACGTCACAAGTATTTGTGTTTTAAGGTGGTCACATTATAGCAACACTTTGACAAAATTACAATTTTCAGTAGTTATACCATGTAATGTATATTTTAAAACCCCAAAATAGGTACGAATTTGTTAATCATTAATCAAGGGGTTAATAGGGGGATGGGTGGGGTTGTTGTCTGCCCTTTAAAAGTACACAACGTTTTTATCTGAATCTTAAATAACAATAATAACAAAATAATAATAACTAATATAAATATAAATTTGATGTCACACTTTACTGTATCTCAAAATCAAATCATCCCGTAAACACCTAAAGTTGAATTCATTTGAGATATAATTAAATTATTTTTATGTATTTGGCTCAATAAGGCATGCATACAGTATATATTACACAAACCACTGAAAAAAAGTACCAATAGGCAATAAGGGTGTGAAGCTACACTGGTCCCACGGTTAGGTTAAGATTACCATGCCATCGATTCGGTTCAATTTGATATCACAGTGCATTGACGATGCTTTCCATAAACAATTTAATATTTTACTTAGCAAATTTATAATTTATAAATACATTTATATATATTTTTTGTAATACAATTTTGTTCTTTAATACAAGCAGTCAGATATATGTGCTGTACCTTTAATTTTACCTGCACAAAGAAAACACTCTTTTTGAATGTATCAAACAAAACTAAAGTACATGCACAGAACAACATGAGCATTTATATCAAATAAACAAATGTAAATATTATCCCGCTTGCTTTTTGAGCGTTGTTGAGCGAGTTCTTAAACGCCTATGATTGGTCACGCGCTCAACAGAAAAGGCTGCAATTGGCTCTAACGGTCAGCACGGCTCTGGCGCTGTTCAGCAAACCGGACACATGGCCACGGCGATCAGCTGATCCATTATAGACGGCGATGGGGTGGAGAAAACTCGCTCTGCAGACACGCTCGTGTCTGGATCCACAAGTAAGGTTAACAGCCGAGAAAGGAGATAAAACGTCACCTCATGAACACGTCAGCAGGTCAAAGGGGCCACAGAGAGTGAGAAAGAGAGAGAGTTTACAGCTTTCATTTTTTCCTAGCTAGATTCTGATGTATTTCCCTGTCAGTGAAAGACTGTCCAGCAAACTCACAAGCAGTGAATTGTGCACAGTTATCTGCTTTTTAAGTAGCTGGAGCGTTTTAATAACATAACGTCTCCTCCCTCGCCCTAGTAAGCTACCGCCATATAACGCATATGTGATAAATGACGTCAGTACATAATACCGGTTATGATTATTACTGAACCGATACCGAATTGTTCGCGTCTGCTTCACTGTGCATCGAAGAAACAATTATTTTTGACACCCCTAATAGTCAATATATAATTTTCCAAGGGGCCTCACAGTGGTGCAGTGGGTAGCACGTTCGCCTCACAGCAAGAAGGTCGCTGGTTCGAGCCTCGGCTGGGTCAGTTGGCGTTTCTGTGTGGAGTTTGCATGTTCTCCCTGTGTTGGCGTGGGTTTTCTCCGGGTGCTCCGATTTCCCCCACAAGTCCAAAGACATGCGGTACAGGTGAATTGGGTAGACTAAATTGTCTGTAGTGTATGAGTGTGAATGGGTGTGTATGGATGTTTCCCAGAGATGGGTTGCAGCTGGAAGGGCATCCGCTGCGTAAAACATATGCTGGATAAGTTGGCGGTTCATTCCGCTGTGGCGACCCCAGATTAATAAAGGGACTAAGCCGAAATGACAAGGAATTAATGAATAATTTTCCAAGTGAACAGCTTTTTATCAAGGTTGGGAAGTGTGCTTGGGGAAATTGTTCATCAAAACTTTGTGTGGATTCCAGTAGAAATGACTGGACTTCACCAACAATGGTAAACATGACACTTTAAGAAGGTCGCTGCCAATATAGATAGCAGACGTCGAGTCATTTACCAAGCTGAACTGTTTCTGACTGTAAGCTTTTAGGCTTACAGTCATCTTTTCTGTTCACGTGTCACATTTTACACTCGTGCTGAATCTACGTGTCATATGTGGACTCAGGTTGGAGTCAGATGATTCAGCTTTCCCTTGTAAGCAGATTGGAGAGTGCTTTTAAACCCCTCTCCCCCTACTTTTACAAGAACATTAAACATTTAATGGGGGCAAAAACAATGTAAAATAGTACTTCCTGTACTGCAATGTTTTGCACACCATTAAATGTGAAGTCATATAATTGTGATTTGGCAAATGAGTTTGCCTTTCTCCATGTGGAGCATAACTTTACTGTGAATATAAAAATCACTCGTACAAATTTGTACCAGCATCCCTAACTGTAGCTTCCAGATCATGCATTGCAAATAGAAGTAAATGATTCATGTGTGCTGTTTACTGGCAGCAAGCCTTTTTTGTATCACACTGAGGAAAAACTGATGTAAAGGAACTCAACGGAGAGCACTTGAACTTTTTAAAGGGTTGACGTTCGTAGAATGGAGTTTCGAACTTAGAAGACACGGCATTATGTTCAATAAACGTGAGGAATTTCACTTACAGGATTTGTTAAAGAAACATAAAAAATATGCTCAAAATATACAAACCTGTCTCTTTCTTCAATAGGTCATGAAATTAAAATGATTAGGAATTAAGAATAAACTGCTTATTTATATCTAAAATGTTCTTTTCAGACTGAAAATTTAAAATGACTCTTGTATTTTTTTTAATTTGACCACTGAAATACAAGACTTTTTACATTTTAATGACATTTAACCCCCTCCAGTAGACGGTGCTTTGACCACATCCAGAATTCCTAGAAATCCCCGCAGGAATTCCTAGAAAAAAAACCCTCAAGGCTGTCTTTCTTCAAACAAACCCACGCTCAAAGAGCAACAGCTTCAGTCAGACATCTTTGTTTTTGGCAGAAACTAAACTGATTGTTGACCTTTCAGACACAACTCACCCTGGCTTTGCAGCTTTATGAGAAAACAGAGAAATGTCAGACATTAATTAAATATCAGGCGTTTTTCATCCTGTTGATGTTTGACATATTGTTAAGAGAACCAAAAAAAGCTCTGAAGTTGAAGAAAGTCTGCCAAAGTTTAGGGTCACACAAAGAGGATATCCAACATGTTGATTTTGCTTGTACTGTAGATCTATTGCCAGACATTGAAGTCATGTAAAAATAGGCCAGTCGACGACAAGAGTGTATTTGATGTGTCCTGACAAAGCTTTTGAAACAATTATTTTCTAAAATACATGTCTACATAATTATTTGAGTGGTGCATTTGATGTAAATAAAGGCAGCACGGTGGCTTAGTGGTTACTGTCGGCTCACAGCAAGAAGGTAGCTGGAGTCCTGGCTGGGCCAGTTGGCATTTCTGCTCCAGTTTCTCCCACAGTCCAAAGACATGCACTATAGATGAATTGAATAAACTAAATTGGCCATAGTGTGTGAATGCGAGAGTGTATGGGTGTTTCCCAGTACTGGGTTGCGGCTGGAAGGGCATCTGCACACATAAAACATATGCTGGGATAGTTGGCGGTTCATTCCGCTGTGGCAACCCCTGATAAATAAGGGACTAAGCCAAAGGAAAATGAATGAATTTAATGTAAATAGTAAATAAAGTAACTGCTTCCCAACCAACTGAGCTCCGCCTCCACACTTATGCCATTGGCTTTTATTTCAATGTTATTTACCTTTTTAGATTTTCTTTTAATTTATTTGTTTATTTTTGAAAGGGAACAGTTTAGCCAAAAGCCCCAAGTCTTCACACCAAGCATGGGAACTATAAATATAAATATAAATATAATGATACATTTTTTTGCGTCGACTTTGTAACCATCAGGGGTCCGTTCTTCGTACGTGGATTACTCCATTAGCTGGATTTGGTTATTGACGATTTGACATGATCCAGGATCGTTTCGTTCTTCAAAACTCATCCAAGAGTTGTTGTCATAGCAACAAGTCTGGTAGCTCAAACCTGCTTGGAAACAGGTTTATTCCATGTAAACAGGATTAGATCCGATCTTTTCAAGCAAAGCTAATATATGTACCAAATGCTGATTTTCTTATAGTAGTAATTATATACACTTGGAAAAATTGTAAAATAGTGGCGCAGTGGGTAGCGCTCCCGCCTCACAGCAAGAAGGTCGCTGGTTGGTCAGTTGGCATTTCTTTGTGGAGTTTGCATGTTCTCCTTGTGTTTGCGTGGGCTTCCTCCGGGTGCTCCGGTTTCCCGCACAAGTCCAAAGACATGCGCTGTAGGTGAATTAGGTAAGCTAAATTGTCCGTAGTGTATGTAGGTGAATGAGTGTTTATGGATGTTTCCCAGTGATGGGTTGCAGCTGGAAGGGCATCCGCTGCGTAAAACATATGCTGGATAAGTTGGCGGTTCATTCCTCTGTGGCGACCCCAGATTAATAAAGGGACTAAGCCGAAAAGAAAATGAATGAATGAATGTTTAATCGTTTATTAGCTTAGAAAAAAGTTTCTGAAAACAATCACAACAATATCATCTCTCTACATCTATACCATTATATCTGTGGTCTACACTCTGTTGTTTAGGGGGCGCGTGTCCACCGAAGTGTATTTGTGCATTGTTTTCTTTTAATGGAAGCACCTCATTTTTAAAGCACTGGCAATGTGCTGAGTGAGCATTTTAAGCAAAATGCTTGACATGAATTCACCATTAGCGTAGTTATCGCTATATAGCTATTATGTGAATAGGCATTTAGCATGAGAAGATAATTAATAGCTTGATTCTTCATAAACAAAACATTCATTCATTCATTTTCCTTCAGCTTAGTCCCTGATTTATCAGGGGTTGCCACAGCGGAATGAACTGCCAGCTATTTTAGCATATGTTTTACACAGCAGACGCCCTTCCAGCTGCAACCCAGTACTAGAAAACACTCATACACTCTTTCTCACACACACACACACACACACTACGGCCAATTTAGTTTATCCGATTCACTTATAGTGCATGTCTTTGGACTGAGGGGGAAACAGGAGCACCCGCAGGAAACTCAAGCGAACACAGGAGAACATGCAAACCCCACACAGAAATGCCAACTGGCCAAGCAGGGGCTCGAACCAGCAACCTTCTTGCTGTGAGGCGACAGTGCTAACCACTGAGCCACCGTGCTGCCCCCATAAACAAACAGTATCCACAATAGTATTTATGGTATCTATTTTTACAGTGATATTAATAAAACAACTAATTCAGTGTACACATGTTGATACTTATGTGCTGTGGTGGAAGATTTGTCAAGAAAAGACATCCATGTTTGGATGATTGCCACTGGAACACAAAACAGAACAACTCCACTGATGACCTTACATGGATCAGTCTTTACAAATACATTTGTAGGAAGTTTACAGCAAGGCAGCAGCTGGTGGGATTTAGAAGTCGTCCATTCTGAGCGATTGCCTGAGGGGCTCTTTGTCCTCATCTTAACTCTAGGGGAGGTGGGTAACATTCACAGGCCTGATTGAAAGTTGTAGAGACGACTGTGATTGTTTTAAACATACACTGTAAAAATAGCCGTAAATTAGCAGTTTTCTATATTTTGTGATTCATGTTTTGATTTATTTTTTTCAAGAGTTCGGTCACACTTTATTTTGATGGTTCGTTGTTGAATTTAAGTTACATTGCATCTACATGCCAACTAATTCTCATTAGATTATAAGTAGGCTGTTAGGTTGGGGTTAGGGTAAGTTGAAATGTACTTGCAAAGTTTCTTATAATCAGTTAAATGTCTGTTGAAGGAGCAGTATCAACAGATATTAAGCAGACAGTCTACTAATACTCAAATGGACCATCAAAATAAAGTGTTACCGAGTTCACACTTAGTTATTGCTTGACGCTATTAGCAGGTTTGGCATGCGGCCCGCAAGAACCCTGAGCTCGGAGATAATTGAGGCCAGGGCTTCCGCCTGGTCAATAAGCATACAAGGGGATCCGAGATCAGGTAGGTCTCGAGGGCTCCCCCTGGTAAAATGAGGAGAGGGGGTGGAAGGGGGGATTCTTCCAAAATGAAAATAAGGCAGTAGGGCGAAATCGGTCTATTTATTGTAGGCTTGAATGAATCTGATTGGATTATTGCTGATTACAGATGAGATAGCCGCGATCAAACACATCATGTGCTCCTCTTGAAATAGTTTGTAAGACTTCAATTATTTTTCCTGGTTTATTTATGCTTTTGAATTGCATTATGGAACCTTGATCTTTCTTTCAACAACTTTTAACCTTAAAAAGTGACTTTTATTAACATTTTTAATAGTTTAAAGCGATATATTGTTGTATATTATGGTACAAATTTTTTTTGTATTTTACAGACATATTTCTTTATATATTATTATTTCTTATACATTATTTGCAACTACTGAAATGTCAATAAAAGTCACTTTGTTAAACTGCAGAGTTGAATTTTCAACATCAAAAGTCGACAAAGGTCCCATAATGCAATTCACAACCGTAAATAAACGGAAAACCACAAAATACGGAAACTGTTAATTAACAGATATTTTTTTACAGTGTATAATAAAACGAAAGAAGAAACTTGGCTTATTTAAAATATTACACCAATAAATTGCATGTCTGTTGAATGTATAAACTAATAGACAAAAAAAATAAAAAATTTATCCATCTCTCTTCACATTTGATAGGTGGTGTTTTACCATTCTCCAATTTCATACCACTTTAAAGTAACATCAGGGCTCAAGCAATCTGCTAACTTCAACATAAAAAAAAAATCCTTACACAAATACCAAGATGGCCACAGAATTATATTCCTGACATAACAAAATCTTGTGTTTTTGAAGTACCTTTCCAAAGCTTTGATTTCAGCATTGTGTATAATGTGTCTTACTCACAGGTTTGAATTAAAGGCTTTCCAAAGATTTCCATGCCTTTTTTGGCTAAGGGTAGGTGTCCCAAATTTCACCATAATTACACATTTGGAGCATAATTGACTTCTGTTTGAACACAAACAATATCTAAATTGTTGAAACCCAGGTGAAGCAACCGCCAATCAATTTAGCATGTGCTTATTCTGTCACTGGAAGAGTTACAGAAAGAAAGTAACAATGCATGTGAGATTTCCCTGAATCTTTTTTCCCCCTCTCAAATTTGCTGAGTTCACTGAGGGACAATCACATTACCACGCAATCTCTGGTTAACTGTCTTGCATAATGGTAAAAGTATAGGATTTTCCATGCAGTTCCTGGATCACAGTGTCCTGGCATTAAACCATTAGCCGTTATTTTGGTAGTCTTGATCCTGAAACATTCTGTTACAGTTTAAGGGGTTCTTCAATAGAGATGTAATGGTCAATAACCTGATCCTTTTCCCTTACTGTAAATTTACGGAATGTTAAATAAAAAAATTAAAAAATGTAAGTTTTGTTTGCAGCAGCAGTGTGTTATATTCTTAGACAACATGTACGTATGTGAATATACTGATAGTAGCGAGTCTTGGTACTTGCTTTACACCAGAGGTTTTCAATTCAGGTCCTCGGGCCGCCCCACCCTGCACATAATTTGTATAGCTGCATCCGAAATCGCCTGCTACTCAGTAGGTACTGCATTTGAATTTGAATTTACTACTCGACTGTTAGAAAAGTACATTCTATACAGTATGAATGTGAGTAGGAAAGGAACTCGGACGTACTGCATCCACCATTTTGTCATGATCACTTACCCGCGTCAGTTGTGTCGCTTAACTCCCATTCATGAATTCTCTCGTGTTGCATCATGGGATAGCATGTGTCCATCGTATGCGCACTTCTCACATACTGTTTTTCGAATTCTGTGAATTTGGACATACTAAGCTAGCATGCTGTTATTAGCATACTATATAGTATGGAAGTATGCGATTTCGGACGCAGCCTATGTCTTCCTCAGTTAACCCACCTGATTCAGATCATCAACTCGTTAACAGAGAAATCCATCAACTGATCTTTGTGTGTCAAATAAGAGAGACATTCAAAATGTGCAGGGTGGGGGGCCGGAATTGAGAACCACTGCTTTACACCAATAAAAAACAACATTAGACTGAAAACAACAACATTGTCATATACATATACTTTACTTGTCATGACAGAACTGTACATTTTTACATTTTGCGGCTAATTTGAGGGAAAAAAAAATCTATCATTGTAGTTATAGTAATAGTAATATTTTAACAAATATAATGCATTTTTGCCTTGTTTTACCATGTGATTTACAAAACGTCTCTTCATATATTGCTAAAATTGAAACAAAAAAAATATAATTTACCATATAGGTAAACACACACACACACAAAATAATGTATAAAAATATAAAAATATGTAAATGATTTGTCTTTTTTTCCCATAACCAGTTTCAAAGTAGGGCCTTAGAACGAGTATGTATTTGTATTTCCATTTGTGCTTTTTGATACTTGATGGAATGTGTTTTTTATTCTCCATACTTCCTGATATGTGGGTAACTGGACCCCTTTATCTGGAACAAATAGCGCACTGTGCACCCTCCACCCCCTCTCCTCACTAACCGCTTATCCATATCACTCTGTTCTCCATCCCTTCACGGCCCTGCACTCCCTGTGCGGTTTCCCACAACCTACTGCTCTGCTACTGTTGCTGGATACGGTATCTGTGGATGTCAAGGGCTGGAAAACATGTCTGAAAGAGACAGATTGGGAGATGATGATGAGTAGGGTTTCTTGGAAAGTGATGTCGTTTTGCCCTCTTTATTTTAAGAGGCCTTTAAAAGCCAAACAACATTTTCCTCTCTTTTTTTCTTCTTCTTTTTTTTTAAAGCAGGGCAGTTACAAGATCACCTGAGTAGAACCACCTGGTATTGCCACCCATTCCATTATAACTGTATTCACTGTTTGTGGTGACATGGTAAAAGGCAGAGGTTTGAAATGTGTTTTCATAACTTCACGTGAAATGGAAAGTTGCTGTAGGTTTTGCAACATAGCCCTATATACATTCCTGGAGTTCGGCAATTATGTAGCTAGAAGTACGTATGGCTGCATTTTGTCTTTAAAACAAACACTACGAGGCGGTATGACACCCTTCCTTTTCGCTCTTACCAGCTGACCGCTTACCTCGTATGGACAGCTTCCCTGCTGTTACCAGTTTGACCAGTGGCTCGCCATGTACGTTTGGCGGACTTGAGACGCAGAGAGGAGTTGACCACATCAACGGGGTTTAAGTCTGGCAAGGAATGGTTCCAGAAACCGGGTAAGATGAAAACAGAAGCCAAAAAAATTAAATAAACAAGTAAATAACGGTGAGAATATGGTAAAATCTGAAAAAGTGGTAAAAATCAGGCGAGGGTTTTTCTTTTTAACTAGGGATTGCTTTTTAAAACTCGGTTGGGTTTAGGGAAGTGGGTGGGCTGGTCAATCGGTGCTTTTGAAAACACTATTGGTTGGGTTTAGGGAAGGAGGAGGGTGGGTCAGTCGATCGGTCAGTCAGTCAGTCATTCAGTCACTCAGTCAACAGCAGGCTCTGGTGGATTTACGGAAGAATAGCAGACGCAAATGGCACTCGAGAGAGATATTTGAGATCTGAAAAAGCGTACACAGCGGCCTCTGGTGGATTATCGTAACATTTTTGTCTGAATTAATCAGACAAGTTCACACAAAGTTTGGGTTAGAACAAATGCAAATTAAAATGTTTATAATATAATTTCAAACTAAACATATATAACTTAAATACATCAAGTGTCTATGATGCCTAACATGTAACCTAAAACAGGTTTAAAAAATATGGTAACACTTTATATTAAGGGTCCAAAATTATGCATTATTTAAGCATTAATAAATTAATTGCTATACAGACCAATCTAGTATAAATAAGATCCTTCATTTAGAAATGTGTAAAATTGCCTGTGACTGTCACTAATCACACCCAATAAGTGCCATAATTAATATCATTTTCATTTTAGAATAGTGCTGTTATTATGAACGTGGACATAACTTTAACTTTAGGACAGGAGGTTTAACTGTGTTGATTACACTATTTTAGCGATATATAATTGCAAACCAGCAGTAATTAAATGTGCTGTATTACTATTTAAAGTTTTTGACTCTTCTAAAGCATAAAAATACCATAATATGTTTGCAGATATTTAAAAAACAAGTGAGCATACATTCATTCATTCATTTTCATTTCGGCTTAGTCCCTTTATTAATCTGGGGTCGCCACAGCGGAATGAACCGCCAACTTATCCAGCATATGTTTTACGCAGAGGATGCCATTTTAGCTGCAACCCATCACTGGGAAACATCCATACACACTCATACTCTACGGACAATTTAGCCTACCCAATTCACCGATGTCTTTGGACTTGTGGGGGAAACCGGAGCACCCGGAGGAAACCCATGCCAACACGGGGAGAACATGCAAACTCCACACAGAAATGCCAACTGACCCAGCCGAGGCTCGAACCAGCGACCTTCCTGTTGTGAGGCGATCGTGCTACCCACTGCGCCACCATGAGCATCCATGTTTATCTGAAAAACAATGCTGAAGTCAGTTATTCTGCTTTGAAATTGTCTGTTACGTGCCAGAATGCTGTCTTTGTTTTGGTTCTTTTAAACCGCGCACTGCCACTTTAGCCAATTGTATTTCAGCACCCCGGGTTGCCTTGTTGGAAAACCTCATTTTTCATTCATTCATTCAGTCGGGAAAGCTCTCAAAGCATGCGCCCCTGACCAAAATGCGCGACCTCCGTTGGACAGTAGCAGACTCCGAAATGAGACGCAGATTCAGAGTTTTACATGAGGTTATTAATTAGCAAATAATATAAATATTACGAGCGTTAACATGAGCAGGTTGCATTGTAACCCCGTGTCCTAACAACACGCTACGTGATGAGATTTGCAGTGATAAGCAATTTGGCTGTTTGCATCAGTACTTTTGTGTAAAAACAGATGAAGAGAATAAAAAGCCATAACAATATTTCAGAGTTTGGATGAGGTCGAGAACTGCATGTGGGATCGAATCAAGGTCCATGGCGGGAGTGCTTAACAAGTTTCGAGTCCCACGAGGAGCTCCGGATGTATACTTTTGTTTAGTGTTTATTTTATGTTTAAAGTTGTTAAGCGTTTGCATGTCCCTGCCTCTTTCTTTCCAGAATGAAAATGCCGATTGTTAGATAATTAAAAAAATGTAGTGCTTCACGTAAAACGCATACTCAGTGCCTTGCTACATTACTGTTACTAGCGCTTCCATTGACAACAACAGAAAAAAAATGCTAAGCTAGGAAAACGATGCACCTTAGGAAATGTCAATCATTTGACGCAGAAGTCAAAATTTGGTTTTACTTGGGATTGGTAACATAGTTTCAGCTTTCAATGTTTTCTTTTTCTATTATCTTGTTGTATATAAGGATGTACCATACAGTTTCCAGTGCAGCAACTGATAATCTTATTCTCTTTACTATTAAAGCACAATATACACTCAGAAATGCATGGTTAAACTATCAGATTGTTCATACTTATTTAAAATGAGTTGAAACAACTTAATTCTTATCTAATTGTCTCATGTAATTGCTCAATCAGTGTTTCAGCCACTGAAAGATGTTGGTAATAGTTGGAAATAGTCGTTAATATTCTTAAATTTTCCATATTTGCCTTTCTCATATTTAGCTAAATATGTGTAGTAGTATAATACATGAATGTTATATTTTTACCATGTCACTGTGTCTGTACTGTACAGTTGAAGGCAAAATTATTCACCCTTCTGTAAAATTTATAACACATAATATCTTTAATAGCTAATTTCTAATAACTCATTTTTTTAGTCTTTGCCATGATGACAGTACATAATCTTTTACTAGTTATTTTGTTTTCAAGATACTCGTCATCTTGAAGTGCACTTTAAAGGCTTAACTAGGTCAATTAGGCAAGTAATTGGTTTGTTCTGTGGCTAATTAGAAAATTAAAATGAATAATACATTATATAAATTAAATACTGCTTATATTACAGCCAAACTGAAAGGAATAAGACTTTCTCCAGAAGAAAAACATATATTAGGAAATACTGTGAAATTTCCTTGCTCTGTCACTTGGGAAATATTTGAAAAAAAGAATTACAATTACTTAACAAATTTGCTTTCAACTGTATGTCCTGAAACAGAATAATAAAAGGCAGTTTATATGAACGCTTGACCTATATAGCACTCATTGCGGCAGCACTGAGAATGCAATGCTGTTTTGCTTTGAGTTATGAATTGCGGTCTGACATATTTTAGAGTGCAATAACACACAAACTTGAGCACATTTAATTTATTAAAAAAAATAAAATAAAATGGAAACATCTCCCATCATTCCAATCTGTTTTTCACTAGCATCTGAAAGAGAGAGAGAGAGAGAGAGAGAGAGAGAGAGAGAGAGAGTTATTCATATCCCTATCTATACGTCTTGAGTCAGAGTCAAAAACATCCAGCTGTTTTGTATTACTTTCCCCTTTGGTTCATTGAGGCATAATTACATTCTGACTTCATCGGAACCTTAGCGTGACCTCTGCTCCTGTCAGACACACACAAACACGCACAGACTTCTCTGAGTGAGACGAGATCACACAGCGCTCACGCTGCAACCACAATGAACCTCAGACGCAAACCGAGTTGCCCCTGGAACACCGCGGGGGGATCAAAAAGGGTGAAAACGAGACCCGCGTAAAACACACCACTGTTTCCCTTCATTTGGGAAACCTGCGGCGTGCCTCACTGGAAACCATTGCTAATCATGCCCAATTTTTTGACCCTTTGCTGTTTTTACTCCTTCTCATTTCACTCTCTCCGCTCGATGTCTCTCATTTGAAATGATGTCATGGATTTTCCAGCTACACATTCGGAGAGTTCTCTTTTTTTTTTCCTTTCTCGCAATTAACCAACAGGGCTTCCCCACATCAAACCGCTAGAGATGTTTTTCCTTTCAAACGGCTATGAAATGCATCCCCCAGATGACTAGCTTATTGTTGATTTTTTTCTTTTTTTGGCATTTTAAATATACACATGGAAGGTCAATGCATCTGTCTGTTTGCAAGTGTGCAGATTAGAGACTTAATAGCGTGACGTGATTTTTGGGAATCAAATAATGTCCTTTTTATGTGTACACTGTAAAAAATATCCCTATTTTAGCTATTATTTTGCATTTTGTGATTCATGTTTTTATTTTTCTCAGTTTATTTATGCTTTTGAATTGCATTATGGGACCTTGCGCTTACTTCCAACAATTTTTAACCTTGAAAAGTTCACAAAGGTGACTTTTATTAACATTTTTAATAGTTTAAAGCGACATATCGCCGGGGTTGGTGTTGTAATAAACCACTAGTACATTTTAGCCTTTATTCATCGCCACAGCGGAATGAACTGCCTTTGGACTGTGTTGGGAAACAGCGCACCCGGAGGAAACCCACGCGAACATGGGGAGAACATGCAAACTCTAGACAGAAACGTTAACTGACCCAGCCAGGACTCGAACCAGTGACCTTCTTGCTGTGAGGCAACAGTGCCAACCACTGCACCACCCTGTCGCCTTTTTACAGACTTATTTCTCTCTATATATTATTTCTTATACATTATGTTATTTTAAATAACTAAAATGTCAATAAAAGTCACTTTGTTAAACTGTAGAGTTGAATTTTCAACATCAGAAGTCTACAAATCAGAGATCAAGGTCCCATAATGCAATTCACAACTCTAAATAAATGGAAAACACTGGCAAATAAAGTGTAGTTTATTCCAATTTATTGAAATATGCTTGAGACAGTCTCACCATGCAACAGTTTTGAGTTTGGCTCAAAAACAGAAATAAAAAATGCAGCAGTTTTTATAATAAGAGGACCATAGAAGACAATTGAATGTGTAACCGTTTATTATATTTTAAATGATGACAATATTAATTATATTCATTTTTGTCACATGGAAAAATGCTAAGTCACGTCAATAACCCACACATTGAAGGAGCATTGTGTCTGTCTGTTTACAACTGTGTATTACAGACATCATAAACGTGACTTGATTTGTTCTGTGTACATTCATTCATTCATTTTCCTTCAACTTAGTCCCTTTATTTATTAGAGGTTGCCACAGCGGAATGAACCGCCAACTTATCCAGCATATGTTTTATGCAGCGGATGCCCTTCCAGCTGCAATCCAGTACTGGGAAACACCCATATACACTCTCACATTCACACACATTCACTACGGCCTATTGAGTTTATTCAATTTATCTAAAGCGCATGTTTTTGGACTGTGGGGGAAACTTGAGAACCCAGAGGAAACCCGGGGAGAACGTACAAACTCCACACAGAAATGCCAACTGACCCAGCCAGGACTCAAACCAGCGACCTTCTTGCTGTGAGGTGACAGTGCTAACCACTGAGCCACCGTGCCGCCCCCTGTTATATGTACATATATATATATATGGATATCAGTGGCCAATGAAACTACGAATGAGAGCAGTTATGTGTCTGTTTCCGTTATTCTAGAGCCCATCTGCAACAGGAGGGCCATTATAGAGCTTTCCCAAGACCCTTAACACTGCTTTTTTTTGCAATTCATAAATTATACATTAGCTATGTACTCGTAGTATTATGCAACATCTATCTAGTAGTAATAATTCTCACCGAAATTGCAATGCTCATGTATGTTTGAACTGCTTGTACCGAAGAAAGAGTTAGAGAGCATTAAAGCCAGTACATTTGCTGCATATTTTTCTTTTTGTTGTCATTTGGAGAGCAAATGAGGCCATTTCATTATCTTCACTGCATTTTTTTCTTACGCACATTCTGGAGTACTCGTAAATAACTTCTCTTACAAAACACTGCATTTTTTTTATTACTATAACCTGACTTTTAGTTATTTGCCATTTTCAAGCATCAGGCCACATATTTAGTTTCCATTAGTAGCCATTGGATGGGGGACAAACATTACTGGCTTGTTAAAGTAGATAATGTTGTAATTTAAGAATATGATTGTGATTAAATTAAATTAAAGACCATTTAAAACTTAGATTTGGACCAAAAGTGATATGTCAACGTCAAAGTATCAAAGACAAAATGTTTTTCTGCTTCTCTTTGTAAACTATCCAGCATTTTGTCTATGACTTAAAGAATACATCCATTAAAATGTAATTCCCTGTAACAATAATTAACAATTAGCATAATTAGGACTGGAAACATCTGATAATCTACCTTACCACTAGTTGCAACATAGGCTCATTCTGAAAACGTAGCCCTATATACATTTCTGGAGATCGGCAATTATTTAGCCAGCAGTACATATGGTTGTATTTCGTTTTTAAAATGAACGCTATGGGGCGGTACGACGCCGTTCCTTTTTTGTGCTTACCAGCTGACCGCTTACCTCGGCGTGGATGGCTTTCCCGCTGTTACAAGTTTGTCCAGTAGCTCACCATGTACGTCGGCGGATTTGAGACGCAGAGAGGAGTTGACCACGACGACGGGGTTTGAGTCCGGCAAGGAACACTTCTAGAAAGCAGGTAGGACAAAAACAGAAGCCAAAAAATAAAATAAACAAGTAAATAACAGGGTGAGAATGTGGTAAAATCTGAAAACGTGGTAAAATCAGGTGAGAGCTTTTCTTTTTCTGGATTGCTGTTTAAAACTGTTGTCAGTTCGGTTTAGGGAAGTGGGTGGGCGGGTCAATCGGTGCTTTTGAAAACACTATTGGTTGGGTTTAGGGAAGGAGGAGGGTGGGTCAGTCAATCGAGCAGTCATTCAGTCAGTCGACAGCGGCCTCTGGTGGATTTACGCGAGAACAGCAGATACGAATGACACTCGCGAGAGAAATTAGAGATCTAAAAAATGAATCTGGCAGATTCGTGAAAACAAAAACTGCAAAAAAACGTACCTCCTGGGATGTATTTGGCACTGTCCAGAAATTTATATAGCGGTACATTTTCAGGTTGACTATTTTTCATACAGTACCACTAGGTTTTACCCATTTACCCAAGGGGTTTGTAATATATAATATAATATAATATAATATAATATAATATAATATAATATGATATAATATAATATAAAATAATATAATTTAATATATGTATATTGTATGACAACTATTTTTGTTGAAATTATTTCACCCTTTATTATTTACCAAAATAATTTATGTGCAGCATTAAAAAGACAATTTGTTTTTGTATTTAATGTACTTCTATGTATATAAAATCAGTTTTGCAGATGTAATTTCATGCAGACACTGAAATGAGTATCGTTTTTTGACCAAAGTATGCATATGAACGTATTATTTATGTACATATTTATTTAAAACATATCGATTATATATAATTATATTATTGATAAAGCAATATATAATTGCAAACCAGCAGTAATTGAAGGTGCTGTATGTAAGTTTTTGACTCTTCTAAAGCATAAAAATACCATAATATGTTTGCAGATATTTAAAAAACATGCTAAGTGAGCATACATTCATTCATTCATTCATTTTCATTTCGCCTTAGTCCCTTTATTAGTCTGGGGTTGCCACAGCAGAATGAACCGCCAACTTATCCAACATATGTTTTATGCAGAGGATGCCCTTTCAGCTGCAACCCATCTCTGGGAAACATCCATACACACCCATTCACACTCATACACTACGGACAATTTAGCTTGCAATTCACCTATAACGCATGTCTTTGGACTTGTAGGGGAAACCAGAGCACCTGGAGGAAACCCACACCAACACAGGGAGAACATGCAAACTCCACACAGAAATGCCAACTGACCCAGCCGAGGCTCGAACCAGCGACCTTCTTGCTGTGAGGCGAACGTGCTACCCACTGTGTCACCGTGAGGCCACATATCAATTAATTAAAATAATTTAAACTATTGTTAGTATTATTTTTATTAATTCATTACCCTCCTTGGAGAAACAATGCTAAATAAACAACAAATAATAATAAATGTTATGCTTTTAAAACTAATTGCTCTTTAAGCCGTGTTCAACAATAGTTTGTCTAACTTATTAAACAGGAACTGTACCTCTAGCGCTTTTAAAAAAATGTCATGGGGCACCAAAGTGTATCCTGTTCGTGGAAGTGTCATCTACCAGTTAATGTCTACCAGACATTTACTATTATTGTTTTCAATGAGCCCACACTGAGAGAAAGTCATGATAGGTGAGGAGGCCAAAAGGTCTAAAGCGGCCTGTTGGGATCCCTGCTGTTCCAAAGCAGTTTGTAAATGCAGTAGAACAAGTTCAGAGAGCCATTTCAGCTGGCCGCCGTGCGTCTCTGAATCATGGGGCCAAGCTGGGAGCTGTTGTTGAATTGAAATGAATGAGTTGTTACGTAAGTTCTTACGTTATTGCAAAATTATGTAAATGGCTCGGTTGCTACACAACAATAGTATGCCTGTCAAAACATTAACAACATACGTACAAATAGTCCGTTTTGTAGAAAGCTAAGCTTTTTGTTAAGCTTTTTCCCTTTGTGCAGTTTACAGTTACATTTAATAGATACAAATAGTAAAATGTGGAAAAGTTGAACAGAGACTAACCGGCATTGAATGACAACATTACTCAGTCTACTTGTGGTTGTTATGACTGCTCTAATGTATAAAGCAAAAATTTCTGTCGTGATGAATGGTAAATGTCCACCATGGGTGTCTGGGGGTTTCTTTACGGCTGAGTCTCCAGCTGTGTGTTATCATTTCCTTTCTTCAGAGGAGTTCCACTTCAGACTCTTCCCTCGAGCTGCGCTGGCTGCTCAACTGATTCTCATTAGGCCGAGTCGCTAAATATTTTGGCCGAAATAAACACCGCGGTCCCTGGAAAACAATGACATGATGGTCCATGTCAGCAACACGTAAAAGAGACAAGAAATGTGTCAGGATAGCGAAGCTGATAAAAAAAGCAGATCGGTCAAAAATTAATTGCACAAGTGATATTGTTTTAACCTTTGCCGAATCCACTGGGTGTCGGGACATTGTGTTTGTTTTTAAGCCTGAAGCTTTGCCAAGGCCTTCCTGGATGTGATCCTCAGTTGTGTTCCCCCTGACGGTGCTTTCGCGCGAACCTCCCGAGCTCAGTGACTTGCTAGCCGTCTTTCCTTTTCATGCCGGAGAAGTCACCCGGGGCCACTTCCACGTGAAGATTTATGATGGACTATTGAAAGATAGCAAGAGACCTTGAAATAAAAGATAATATTGGCTCAGGGTTGCAGATGTCTCACAGCTTTCTTTCAGATCAAGACAATTTGTGGTGCCTTATTCGTGTTTGACCATTATGAATAATTTCCTTTTCTGAGAGGTGGTGAAAACTCAGACATCTTTGAAAGAATCCGAGCATTGTGTGTCCTCTGCGTTGACTCAGTCATCCACAGCGAATGCCGACGGACATATTGAATCCCTCTGTGTATTCCACTGATCACGTGCCAAGACTGTTCACCGCTCATCTGCCTCCCACATTCAGCTGTTGTTCAGTGCAGCTTGAAGCCGAAAGCAACACAAGTAAGTGCTCCATGGCGAAAAAAACAAGACATCAAAAAGATCTTCCTGGGAGAAGTTTTCAACTCAAAGAGCATCCTGGAAGACGTCAAGCTTTCTGATGGATGAGTAGTGAAAGCAGAAATGCTAAATGGGATGGAGTGAATTAACAACAAAAAAAAGTATGGCATCAAGAGCAGACGAATGTAACTGGTCCTCTACTCCCTTTAATTTATAGGTCTAAAATTCCCAAAAACCTGTTATGGTCAGTGAAGCTCTCTACACTGCACATTTGAATCTTATTTAGATTATGTCTATGCTTTCCTTATTATATTGAGAACTTTTGTGGTCAAGCAAAACTGCACTGAATAGAAACGCTGGCGCTTTGAACAGTGAGTGGATTCTAACTAACCCCCAAATCACACTATCTGTAGCTCGTCAATTGTAGCTCGTCAGATTGTATGACCGTGATCTCCATATCACACTATAAGATTTCAGTTGTCATAATGTCAGACAATGCAGGAAACTGTCTGAAATCTTCTGACACTGCCAGAACTTTATCAGAGTGAAAGTTTGATTGCAACTGCCATTAATCTGCTTTTTGTGAACATATCAGACCAAAGATTGTAGCCTGGTATAATCAGAATCCTTCTGGATTTCCAAAATGTGTCTCAGATAACCAAATTGTAGCCGAAATTGTATAGTGTGAGCCAGGCTTAACATAAACTCTGGCTTTTAGGAAACCAACAAATACAGAATGTTAGCCAGATATGTTTTGTCGGCTGAGTCAAAAACTAATTGTTGTTGCCTTGCATCAGAACACATGCACCAAACAGATGGCTGATGACTAAAATGAGAATATACTGTACATCTTGCGCCTGTGTAAAATAAATTTTCCATAACCATGGGTTGCAGTAGTCTGAATTGTCATTCCACAAAGGAAAACTGAAACTAGTGTTGCACACACATGAGTCAAAAAAGTTTAATTTACCTACTACTTTCACAGTACTTCTTGTTTACCACAAATAGATTTGCTCATGCAAATATGTCTGATAATCTATATTGTTAGCAAAATGTAATGAAAAGCCAGTCGGCCCTTTGTGTTACCTCTTGACTTTCATTACCTCTTGACCTCGTTTCCTTAGTTTCATCACTACAGCTTTTGTTCTTGAGCTCGGATTCATAGATGAACAGCAAATCAGAGCTCTCTCTTTCACTGACGGTTGACAATGATTCTTCATGCTGTATCAAAGAAACTTGCTACAATGTATCCAAAGACAAAAGCCAGTTCAGTGTATGTAACACTCACAGGTGGCCCAATGCTACACAACAGCCGACCGTTGGATTGATGTGTCCTGGTTTTGAGGGTTCTTATCAGCTGTACACCCATGTAGAGCTGAATAAGCTCTCTACAACTTTGGGCACTTATTGGTATATGATTTCAGTACCCTTTGCCTTATCAAATGGCTAATAAAAGGATGCTTAAAATCCTGTATGTCCAATATTATTTCTTGGGTCGTTCACTTGTTTGCTTACTGAATATGGCAAGAGTCTTATTTTTTAAGCTTGGCCAACCAATTATAAGAATTTGGAAGTTTTCCCGAAAAATCTAATTTTGCAAGTTGTTAGCCCTCACACATCTATGAAGTAAGGTCAATTGAAATACCTAAAGGAGAAGGGGACATCAGCTGCATATGCAGGCATAAATAAAGGACAAACAGCTGGAGGAATTATTTCTGTGTCTGGTCCTCCAGAGCTGCTTGATGGACTTAAAAACTGGAGAGAATCTTATTGGTATGGCTGTTGACGAAGTGGGGCCTCACAGTGGCGCAGTGGGTAGCACGTTCGCCTCACAGCAAGAAGGACGCTGGTTCGAGCCTCGGCTAGGTCAGTTGGCGTTTCTGTGTGGAGTTTGCATGTTCTCCCTGTGTTGGCGTGGGTTTTCTCCGGGTGCTCCGGTTTCCCCCACAAGTCCAAAGACATGTGCTATAGGTGAATTGGGTAGACTAAATTGTCCGTAGTGTATGAGTGTGAATGGGTGTGTATGGATGTTTCCCAGAGATGGGTTGCAGCTGGAAGGGCATCCGCTGCGTAAAACATATGCTGGATAAGTTGGCGGTTCATTCCGCTGTGGCGACCCCAGATTGATAAAGGGATTAAGCCGAAATGAAAATGAATGAATGAATGTTGACGAAGTGCACACTGTTGTACAATGGTAAGAAATCAGTAAGTAATGGTATTTAGGTTCAAACGCGTGTTTTTATTGGTGGTTAGGCATTCTACAAAAATGCTCATTATGTTTTAATATTTAATTCCATGTTGTTATGAGACTGATGCATAAGTCAGAGTCTACTGCTACTGTTGTTTTTAAACGTTTGAGACTTTAGTACTGGCTGCACAACAGGTCTGTTATTGTGGAGACTTTTTCACAATAACCGTTGCTTCAGTTGTCAGTCATATAGCCTCTTTAGTGGTCATTGGTCATTCAAAGCAACCAAGGTTCCCAGACATTCTGCCATCATTCTGAAGATAAATCTTGCTCACTTCTATGGCACCAGTTTAACCCCTCCAGTTATATTTGCCACACTCAGTGGTATTCACAGTGGTGTTTGCAGTGTGGAAGGCGGGTGTACTAAAAAGAGCTCTAAAAACACAGCCTCTGTTTGCCATTCCTAGCTTGATGAGAATTTGATGAGAAATGTTTGTTTGGGAGAAACATCTGAGAAGCCAGAGAATATCTGTGAGACATAGCAAAGTAATTGGGATTTTTAAATCTTACTGGCCATCAAAACTACATTGGTTACTTTGAGGTGTGTGACCTGATGAAGTCCAGAAAAACCTAACATGCCAATAACAAACCCCAAAAGAGCACAGAGCTGCCCTGGAGATGTGGAAAACGCCAAAATGGCTTTATGTTTCCTTGATTATAACTAGACGCTGAATTATGACAAATACTGATTGCCTTAATAGAAAAGCCATTTAGGGTGTTTTTATTTCTGCCTTGTTTTCAAGAAATGCTGTTAAAGAGATGGGATAACTTGTCACATTATGTGTATTGAGCTCTACGTGGAGGTCCAGCTTGCTTCAATTAAAAGTCATAAGCGGCTGGTTTTGATCAAGATCCTTGGCAAAGCCAAGGTGATTCCTTTCGTAATGAAAAACAACAGAGGCCTTACACTCTAAACACTGTTAAAGAATAATAGCCTCTCTTGAGGGAAAGTAGCTAGCTCTCACACCACTTCCTCAGGAGTTTTCTTCCTTTTAGATTATATTGCAAACAAATCGGATACATGGATGGAATGAATAAAGGTTGTGTGGCAGGGAGAAAAAAGAAACAGCTGTTGGGATCTGGGAGCAATATGTCGTTTGTGATGTTGGTCTGGGGAGATTGTTGGGTCTTTGGAGGGTTTCCCTACGAACAACTGTATGATTAGCAAAAAAGAAACAAAGACTTATGAGGTCACCTCACTGGGAAACAAATGTTCCTTGATCTTTTCAGTGAAAAAAAAACACAAACATCCAGAACTTAAAACTTCCTCAGTCCAAAAAGAACATTCAATGGCAAAAACCAAAACCTTCTGCACTTCCTGACGTCATAGAAATACATCAGTGACCGTCCACATTTACATGACAATTAACAACTATAGCGTAACCACAAACAAATCGCATAAATCACAAAAAAAATTATAACAAGAATCATGCAACAGAATTCAGTACAGTTACTGAGAAACTGAATCATTTACATCTAATTCATTTTAGTTTTTCATTACATTTTTCTAATGTAAAACCTGGTTTAAGTTATTAAATTATTAAATTATTTTTTTGAGTAAATAATATAAATGCTCTGAATAAACTTCAAATATAGTTTTTTTATAACTTAAGTTAAAATATTATGCATATTTTCATAAATTTTCCTTTGGCTTAGTCCCTTATTTATCAGTGGTCGCCACAGCGGAATGAACCGCCAACTATTACAGCATATGTTTCATTCATTTATTAATTTTCCTTCGGGTTAATCCCTTTATTCATCAGGTTGCCACAGCGGAATGAACCGCCAACTTATCCAGCATATGTTTTACACAGCGGATGCCCTTCCAGCTGCAACCCAGTACTGGGAAACATCCATACACACTCATTCACACTCATACACTACGGCCAGTTTAGCTCATGTCTTTGGACTGTGGAGAAAACCGGAACACCCAAAGGAAACCCACGCCAACACGGGGAGAACATGCAAACTCAACACAGAAACGCCAACTGACCCAGCTGGGGCTCGAACCAGTGACCTTCTTGCTGTGAGGCGACAGTGCTAACCACTGAGCCACTATGTCACCCACCTCATGACAATTCTACTCATTAAAATTATTCTAAATGGCAATATATTTATTTTAAATGCAGAAGAAATGTCAGTATAGCAGACCCTTACATAAAAATAAAAACGAACATTCTACTCAAACCCATACCTAGCAAATCTAGTAAGAGAAACTGAGAAATTTGTCTCAGTTTTTGAAAAGCTGTATATTTGATATAAGCTGAATTTTTACTCGTCGTCAGTGTCTTTAGAAATCATTCAGATGTAATAAACTGTATGACTAAAATGACTTTTTTTTCGTTTTTATTTTTATGTAAGGGTCTGCTATACTGACATTTCTTCTGCATTTAAAATAAATATATTGCCATTTAGAATAATTTTAATGAGTAGAATTGTCATGAGGTGGGTGACATAGTGGCTCAGTGGTTAGCACTGTCGCCTCACAGCAAGAAGGTCACTGGTTCGAGCCCCAGCTGGGTCAGTTGGCGTTTCTGTGTTGAGTTTGCATGTTCTCCCCGTGTTGGCGTGGGTTTCCTTTGGGTGTTCCGGTTTTCTCCACAGTCCAAAGACATGAGCTAAACTGGCCGTAGTTTATGAGTGTGAATGAGTGTGTATGGATGTTTCCCAGTACTGGGTTGCAGCTGGAAGGGCATCCGCTGTGTAAAACATATGCTGGATAAGTTGGCGGTTCATTCCGCTGTGGCAACCTGATGAATAAAGGGATTAACCCGAAGGAAAATTAATAAATGAATGAATGAATTGTCTTTACAGAATTTATGTGTGTCTCTTAGTGTCTGTTAGATTAATTCTGACTAGAATATTAGCATATTACAAGATGAGTGTTAGTGAACAATATGACTAGAGTAGTATGCTAGTATGAATTCAGCCATTGTTCTCAGGTTTCCTGTCTGCCATTGCTAGACAAAAAAAGAAAATATGCTAGACTCTATTGATTTGACAATTTTTACATGTCTGGTCAAGCTGTTCAGTATAATTTAACTAATATTAATGTAATGTAAAGCAATATTAGGTAATAATAATCATCATCATGATAATACAATTTTATGAACTCTTTGAATGAAATAAATAACCTTGCCTTTTCATGACAGATTTTATTTGTAATTGCACAGGCAATTCTCAGGAGACCAACTCATCACATTTTGCAATCGTGTCAAGCTCCAGAGTTCAAATTCCAGCTCACCCATAAACCTCATCCGAATCCACATTAAAATTTTGTGCACATTTGAAGCAATTGAGTTATTCCACCAAACCATGAGGTATTTGAGAGCAAACACTCTGACAGCTTTTATAATAGCAATTCTACATCTGCAAAAGATTTGAAGGGGGTGTGTCCGGGATTTCTGCTTAACTACAGCGAAGAGCATACCAGCAGAGCACCCAATTATCTCTGACAAATTCCAGTGATTCATTAGCCACGTTTCCACATTTGGACCAAAAGCGAGTGTGCTAGCGCATGCCAGGGCCACTTGCATTGCCACTATTACTTCCGGGATTTGATCGGGTTAGTGGATTTTGGCCCACCAAGCACATTAGTTCAAAGCAGGCCACCAATCGAAGGCTGGAGGAGTGGTCATGAGCAAAGGAGGAGTCTGCTGGAGTCAGGAGACGGTTAGCGCTGCAAAATGCTTTGTATCAGGCTAATAGCTAACATCAACTTTTAAGACATATAAAAACAATTAACAATTTCCGACAATTAGTGAGTATCTGAAGTAATTTCTGATTGCAATCTGCTGGGACTGTATGTGGCAGAAATGTTATTAATTAATAAATATTAATAGATGTATTTGCAATGCTAAAGGCTACTTATGCTAACAATGAATCCAATACTATAGAATACACAAGATATGTCATCTGTATAGTTTTGAATAGGGAAAATGTAACAATCAATATGGGCGCTATATCTCCCCCTTATAATAAAGGAGCCATTCATCAATTGTCCTAGAAGACACTGGCTCGTTCCAGACATTTGTTCTTTACAACAGTTTCTGCAGCTTCATTGTTATGAACCATAGGTTCAGCTTAAACGCTGAATACTCAGTGAATACTTGCCTCACAGTGATGAGAAATATAGCCACTGTAAAGCTTGAATTCTCTACATTTAAACAAACCAACACATGAAAATAATGTTCTCTGGTTTTGTAATCTGTATGAAATAAACGTGAGGTACATTCTTTTTTTGTTTGTTTGATTTGAACATTTAGAAACAAAACAGTTCATTTTCATTGATGATACCAAATGAAATGTAGTCGTTAGCTTGGCAAACAGTTTTAGAGAATTTGATGTTTCTTCATTCACAGAAACAGGAGCTCAACTTGCATTTCAAAGATATAGTCGAGTGAAATGACAGTGGTCATTTTAGAGTCTTTACAGGCGTTAAGTGAAGAACAGATATTTACCTTTGTTATATTAATATTTCACACTAGTTAGTTTTCATTCGATTTCTCCTTAGGGTGTGTTCACTGAATCGATTTTGCGCAGATGAAAAGCCAATTCTATTTTAAAAATGCTCCGATGTGAGAACTTCTCCAACTGTCAGAGCACTTAAAAAACACACTGACATTCTAAAAGCGTGGTGCTTTCATTCCATTTTTTGCTCCATAAAAACAACACTTTGGTTGACAAGCACCCTTACAGTGGAAGTAGAGGCGTTCAAATGTTGTTTATTTGAAGTTGTGTTAAGGAGGGGTTTTAAAGTATTGCTATAAGGCTATTGAATTGAATTGAACAGTGGAAACTGAAGGTAAGGTCATTTAAGGTGATTTAAGGTCTAAGGCTATTGAACCTGCTCAGCTAGTTGTTAACAATGAATTGCACTGGCCCATCATTGGAAAAGCAACTGTTGCCATACAAAAATTAAGGCAAATGCCTATCTGTCTTCTCATTTCAAAGAATGGCCAATCTGCAGGAGACTTGGGATACTCTCCAATGCTTTTATCTCATTGACTCAACCGTAGCAAAGGTTGGAAGCGACTCCATAAACAGAGCTAGGGAGGGATAAAGGATTTGTTCATCTGTGTCCTCAGCCAAATGTAGAGGCCCATTGATGAACCATGTGGCTTTTAGATAGACGGTTGATATCAGTTCCAAAACGCAAAGAAAATGGGGGAAAAGATAACATATAAATGTCTAAAATGATTGTGAGTGAGTCTGACATTTATGCAGTGTGAGACATTGTGGCTATTGCGGGGGTTACTCTCTGTGTGACCCAAAAGAAAGGAAGAAAATAAGTTATATGTTCTATCGTAAAGATGTATATATTGTGCCAAAATATTTGAGTAAACAAAAAACTGTTTTACATGGATTTCTAACTAAGTTCCACAGACTGATTCTTCCAAACACTTAAGCAGTTCTTTTAATTCAACACTTTGTTCATTTGAAGCCACAAATTTCTATCTACAACTCTAGTGGTAGAGCATGGTGATGATCATAGGTTAATGAAAACGAATACATTACAAGCTTTACATTCTTAAACCTACAGCTGCTTTGGATAAAAATACATAGCAGGCATAAACATATTTTAAAACATTAAAGTAATTTATACAGTTTATTCAGGATCTTGAATCTGATTGGCTGAGAGGTCTTTCTAGCCATACAACAATCTTTATCACTATGTCCAGTAGGAACCAATACTCTTTAAACATAACTTACCTCTGGTTTATCACATCTGAGTTTAATTTCTCTAGCCACACCCAGGTCTGATTACTGCCACACCACCAATCAAGGTCAATTAAATATGACTCCACCATAATAAAGAGACTGGGCAAAATGGTTTGCATGGCAGAATGGCAGAATATAAAGGCTCGTCTCAGTTTTGCCAGAAAACATCTTGATGATCCCCTTTTGGGAAAATTCTCTGTGGATTGATGAGACAAACGTTGGACTTTTTGGAGGGTATGTGTGCCATCATGTTTTGCTAAAAGTAACGATGGATTTTAGAAAAAGAACATTATACCAACAGTAAAGTGGAGGTAGTAGTGTGATGGTCTGGGGCTGCTGTGATAAATGAAACCATGAAAACTGTTGTGTACCAAAATATCCTAAAGAAGAATGTCCGACCATCTGACCTTTGACGAACTTTGGTTATGCAGCAGGACAATAATACAAAGCAAGTCCACAAAGCAAGTCCACTTCTTAATGGCTGAATAAAAGCAAAATTAAGACTTTGGAGTGGCCTAGTCAAAATCCTGGCCTGAATCCAAATGAATCCAATCAAGAAGTAAATTAAATAGGACTTGATTGACAAAGTGAAGTAGACCAAAAGATCCTCAAAAGCTAGACATCATGCTGAAATCCAAAGAAAGTCAAAAGCAAATAATAATAATAATAATAATGCATTTTATTTAAAGGTGCCTTTTTTGACATGGTCTCCTTACATGACAGCAAGGACAGTCAGTTCAGATAATAAACACAAATTAAATGACAATAAAATACAATACAATTTCAAAAAGTGCAGTTGAGTTAAAGAGAGAAGGCTGTTCTAAACAGATGTGTTTTGAGTTTGGATTTAAATTGTTAAAGAGAGTCTAAATTACGGAGATCAGGAGGGAGTGAGTTTCAAAGCTGAGGAGCAGAGTGGCTGAAGGCTCTGCTCCCCATAATGACAAGGCGGACAGAGGGAACAGTGAGGTGGATGGAAGATGTGTCAATATGAACAAGATTAGTAAGGTATGGAGGGGAAAGATTATAAATGGCTTTAAAAGTGAAAAGTAATTCTGAAAAGGATGGGAAGCCAATGAAGCTTTTGTAGAATGGGTGTGATGTGACAGATAGAGGGGGTGCTTGTGATAACATGGGCTGCAGCGTTGAGAAAGAAAATAATTGAGATCTACCAGTCTAGAAAAGGTTATAAAGCCATTTCTAAAGTTTGGGGACTGCAGCAAACCACCGTGAGAGCTAATATCTACAAATGACAAGAACCTGGCACAGTGGAGAACCTTCCCAGGAGTGTCTGGCTGACCAAAATTGCTCTAAGAGCACAGAAACAACTCATCCAAGAGGACACAAAAAAACCACACAACAACATCCAAACAACTCCAGGCCTCAGTTAAGGTGAGTGTTCATGACTCCACCATAATAAAGAGACTGGGCAAAATGGTTTGCATGGCAGAATGGCAGAATATAAAGGCTCGTCTCAGTTTTGCCAGAAAACATCTTGTTGATCCCCTTTTGGGAAAATTCTCTGTGGATTGACGAGACAAACATTGGACTTTTTGGAGGGTATGTGTCCCATCATGTTTTGCTAAAAGTAATGATGGATTTTAGAAAGAGAACATTATACCAACAGTAATGTGGAGGTAGTAGTGTGATGGTCTGGGGCTGCTGTGATAAATGAAACCATAAATACTGTTGTGTACCAAAATATCCTGAAGAAGAATGTCCGACCATCTGACCTTTGGCGAACTTTGGTTATGCAGCAGGACAATAATACAAAGCAAGTCCACAAAGCAAGTCCACTTCTTAATGGCTGAAGAAAAGCAAAATGAAGACTTTGGAGTGGCCTAGTTAAAATTCTGGCCTGAATCCAAATGAGATGCTGTGACATGACCTTAAAACGTAAGTTTATGCTTGAAAACCCCTTCAATGCGGCTGAATTACAACAATTCTGCAAAGATGAGTGGGCCAAAATTCCTCCACACCGCTTTTTCCAGCTTAGTCCCTTTATTAATCTGGGGTCGCCACAGCAGAATGAACTGCCAACTTATCCAACATATGTTTTATGCTCTTCCAGCTGAAACCCATCACTGGGAAACATTCAAACGCCAACTGACCCAGCCGGGGCTCGAACCAGCGACCTTCTTGCAGGCAGTGAGGCAATTGTGCTATCCTCTGTGCCACCATGCTGCCCCTATATATATATATATATATATCAAAATTGATGGCTCCCCACAAAGCTGAATATATCTTTAAATATATGGCCTCAAACACCATGAGTGCAAAAGCATGGTTCCGATATAACATTTGTTTATTTAATATATAAAAAATGTATTATTACATTGTATACATGGTTTTAAATTATGTGTTGGTATTACCTTATTATCTGTGATTACACTATAAATCTTGAGGGTTTTTTTTATAGTGTAATACATTTCTCAAACATAAACATTTTACATTATGTGAAAAATGATTTCATTAAAATATATGATTACATTATGAGCTCTAGATTTGATTTCATTTTGAGAAAATTATTACATTATGAACAGTTCATTACAATTCAAATGTAGTGCTTGTTACATTGTTAAATTTTTATATTACATGCAGTTATTTCATTAAGTTGGGTCAGACTCGGGTTCTAATTTTATTGGGTCTGGTTTTGCTTTTTAAAAACATTGAGTTCGATTTGGGTTGATATGGGTCCAGTACAGATTATAGGACCTGAGAAGATCTCTAGTTTTAACCACACATTTTGTAATGCTTACCACTGTCAGAATCAGAATAAGCTTTATTCACAATCACACAGGGAATTCAGGGTACATACAGTACATACATACAAGAACAAGAACACAATGACATTTAAATAAGTGGAAAATAAAGTAAACAATAAAAATTCTGAAATTCGAAATAAAAAAATCCTTGCCTTGATGTTTTAGTGCATAATGTGTCACTGTCATGTCTTAGAGTGGGTGACAAATTCTCCAGTTCAAAATAAGGATGAGTGTCATGTTATGTTTTGTTTGTTTGTTTTTCAAAGGAAAAATAATCTGACTACTTAGTAGATTAGTCTTTAATCACAGTCATTAAGTAAAATACTCTGTTAACTGTCCACCCGTAATTAACAGTGTTTTATTAGATATTTTACTGTTTATTTTTTCTCCCTATCTGGAAAATTATTGATTCAGAAGTAATAGTTCTTGGTTGAATGAGTCATAAGTTGACTCAAGCATTACTAAAAGTTTAAGAATGATTCAGCGCTATTCATTAACATACATCATCATTCAGACAGATTTTGAAAACCACATCATCACCCCCCCCCCCAAAAAAGCCTTTCACAAGCATCACAGTTCAGATTTTGTAGAACTTATTACTGTCTTAATCTGAAATGTCTGAAATGTTTCCCTGCAACCAAAAATGTTAATTTGCTTTTGTCAACAGCCATTATATTCAGGATTGATTTCTATTGTTGCCACAGGCTTTAATATAGAAACTCCTGTGTGTGAATAGTGATAACTCTTTTCATCACCATGTCCATTTGTGTGTTCTTCAAAGTCTTTCACCTTGAGAAACAGGAGGAATTTGTGACCATTTTTTGCTGAATCTGACAAGTGACAGCTGTTGGCACGAAAAAGTTGCAGATGAAGCAGAGGAATAAAGAATTGATGTTCCTGGCAGAGGAAGACCTCTCAGCTCCGGAGAGCAGAACGAAAAGGTCCTCATGAAAAATTAAGAACAATCTGAAATGTGGCCTGAAGCGAAACATGGGCAGGAGTCCGAGTGAGTGAACAGGAAGGGAAGTCATCAGAAAGTCTGTCAAGGTGTATGTGCCAATGCGGTTTTATATGTTGGCACAGAAGGTCCCAGGTTTAGTGCTTCACACGCAGCGAGACAACTCTGTGATATGGACTACATCCTGGCAAGAATTTTTTCTTTCATTTGCATGCCAATATCCTGTATAATCTGCCGGCTTTAGCAAACCACCCATGAATAGGCCTGATTTGTAGTGGAAACCAGCTTAATTCTACAAAGTCCCATACAACCAAAGTCAGTTCCATCACAGTCTATAGTTTATTCACACTGTCAGCATTTGGGACTGACAAACACAGCAGCTTTCTAATATGACACCTATATAGTCAAGCAGTAGTGACTTATCAATGATGGCAAATTGTATAACTGTAAAGTATTATAACATTCAATACAACAAACTTCAACTGATGTGTGGATTCGTCTGTCAAATCCTAATTAACTTCAGAAGCTCTTTGTGAAGTCCTTTGTGGACCATGAAACTGACCGGAGCAGCTCCAATGGATGAAATTGATAGGATTCAAAACTTCAGACAGGCGGCACAGTGACTCAGAGGTTAGCACTGCCGCCTCACAGCAAGAAGGTCACTGGTTCAAGTCCCGGCTGGGCCAGTTGGCATTTCTGTGTGGAGTTTGCATGTTCTCCCCATGTTCACGTGGGTTTCTCTGGGTGCTCCGGTTTCCCCCACAGTCCAAAGACATGCATTGCATGCAATTAAATAAACTAAATTGGCCGTAGTGTATGAGTGTGTGAATGCGAGAGTGTATGGGTGCTTCCCAGTACTGGGTTGCGGCTGGAAGGGCATTCGCTGCGTAAAACATATGCCGGAATAGTTGGTGGTATCTCTGTAAGTTACCAAAACCACACATGGATAGATCCCAGATCAATCCATGCATATGTGCAATGCAGAGTGGTTCCTCTGAAATATAACACCAATGATAGACCAATGTGTCACGACCCCATTCTTGGAGGCACACCAACAGTACATATTTTGGATGTCTCCCTTATCTGGCCCATTAATTTCAGGTTTTGGATTCTCTTCTAATCTTCTGATTAGTTGATTCAGGTGTGTTTGATTGGGAAGAGTGTGCTGGTGTGCCTCTAGGAACAAGTTTGGGAACCACTGGCTGTTTCTTAATACCAATAACGAAGAGAACAGACTCGCATTCTCATGGAGACGGTCTTGCCAAGTTACCTCGGAAGAATGTACTCAAAAGACTGCAAGAACACAGATCGCATGGAATGAGAAATGAAATGCTGCAATCTTCCTGTCGCTCACATGACTTTACAGGTTTTCACGAAAAATAATTGTAACTTTACAACATTTATACACTGATGCATTTTTTTTGTTTTCAATATATATAACATGTACAAAAGCCTTACAAAGATACTTTGCACAACGCAAATAAAACATTTTCATTTCACTAAATAAACATTTTTCCATGTGTTTATTTTTGCTTTTATTAAAATTTTCATGTGATTGTTTAACCGTCTTATTAGGGAAAACTCCTGAGCTAAACAAGTTATTTCTCTGAACTGTAAATAATAATGAATATAAAATGCTGCACTTCCTTCATTTAGCCAAAATGACTTTTGGTGCTGCACTCACAAGTTTGAATTCGATTCATCCTTGATATCAAGAACACAAGAATGCAAGATCGCTTAAGAATGCATATTGAGCCACAGCCATTGTGACAGACAACTTGTTGTTCATTTTGATTACATTCAAACAACAAACTCCTCACTCAATCAATAATTCACTCACTCACTTACTTTCCTTTGGCTTATATCTTACATCTGACTTTATCAGGGGTTTCCAAAGTGGAATGAACTGACAATTAACAGCAGACTTAAAAAAATAATAATCTTTGGGTGTGAGAATTAGAGACAGCCATATTAGAAACTCAAATACAGGAATGAGTCCTAAGTGCTTAGTGTTACATTACTTTGAAATGTGACAGAGCAACAATGTACAGTAGATCCAATAAAATGTTGGACAATTTCTGTTTATGTGCTGCAAAACATGCAACTTAATATCAACTGGATTGATCAGTTGCCAAACCAGAACTCCTAGTAATCCTTCCTAAACTAACACTTTACCATAACCTCTCCTTCCAGCTGGGCGTCTTGACCATAACTCCTTCCAGGACCATCAGGAGCCTAGGAGTTGTTCTTTATGACCAGCTGACCTTCACAGATCACACTGCTAGAAATGCCAGATCATGCTGCTTTGCTCTATACAACATGTTCCTATCGGAACATGATGCTCAACTGCTTGTCCAAGCTCTTGTTCTGTCCAAGCTGGACTATTCCAATGCTCTATTGGCTGGCCTCCCAACCAGCACCATCAACCTCTGTGGCTGATTTAGAATGCAGCAGTGAGAGGGGTCTTTAATAAGCTGAAAAGAACATGTCAATCCTGTATTCATCAATCTACATTGACTGCCAGTTGCTTGCATCAAATTCAAGGTACTGCCATTTGCCTACAAATCAACCACGTGTTCACTTTCAAGGATTTTCATCTTTAATCTTCCATGCTGATGGAAACACTTAAATAATTCTACATGAGCAGCTGTATCTTTGGGTATTTTAAAGAAACTGCTGAAGACACATCTGTTAACACTTAGGTGGCATTTAATCTAGTGCATTTTTGTTTTAAAACAGCATTTTAGAATGTAAATTCTCCTCGTCCAGACTGGCGTTTTTATTACTCTGTCAACGGTATACATCATAAGATGCATGATACATCACCATCACCTGCTCATTTGGGCATGCGCATATTTTGCCGGCATCCATACTTATTTAATGGTTGTATGTGAGGGGGTTGGCGAATCACCAAGAAACAAAATAATCCAAAAGACCTGTCAGAGAGCATTTGTGAATAGCCATATTTCCATTTTCAAAAGTTTGTATTTCAGTCTGTCTATGCTGAAAAGGAACGCCAAAATTCCCAACTAAAACAGGATCTTTAGCATTTTCAAAATGCCTTGTTTTAGTAAGTCAAAGAGGCAAGAGTTGTGCACCCAAGGTATAACTGTAACTAAAACATTTTAATACAAAAATGCATTAGTGTATATGGCAGCTTAATCCTCCAACAATTAGCATTCCATATTTTACTAAATCTATCTGTTAGTTCTTCATACATATGTTTGTTAAAAGAAGAGAAAAAATCTCAATGGTCATCTTGAGAATGCACTACGGCAGTTATTTTCATTCACAAGGGTCTTTTGCACTGGGTAGAACTAGTCAACAGTGTTTATTTTCCCATAAGGCCATTTTCCACACAGCCAGCAGGAAATGATATAAGCTAGCCAACAGTGACAGCATTTAGACATGGCATTCAATAACATTAACAGATATACAAGCCAGATATATTAACAGAAATATACCATGCCATAAATGGAGCAGTGTTTTTGTTCTATGTCGGTTTAGTGATAACAGAGATGAAATGTAGAAATGGAAAAAGCAAAATGAAGGCTTAGACACCAAATCTCTTACTACAACTTGAAGTGATACATATCATCAAGGTTGAGAAAGACCAAAATGTATCAGATAAAAGCAGCAGGTAAATGGCATTAATTTTGCATAACATGTTTCAATTGTCAGGCATTTAGCCAATCAACAAACACTAGAAGCGTTTGTTGACATCGATAAGACAAATCCACAGGATTGGTTCTCAGAAGATGCCTTGTTGATGGGACAAGTCCTCAACACATAGCCCCTTGGGATGACTGGGACCTGCACCATGTACAGGAAGGATGCTTATTGTGCTCAAGGTCACTGATAAGCCAGTCATCCACATCTGACTGGAATGACGTTCTGCCTCTGAAATAATTTGACCAGAGGAGAACTGATCCTCTAAATGAGCCTGGTCTCTCTTAAGGTTTGTTCTCCATTTCCGTGAGTTGGTGGAATGTTGGTTCCTTGCCACTGTAGCTTTTGCCTTGATTAGTTGTGGTCGGCTGAGCTACCCTGCTATGAATTACATCATTCAACATTGACATTCATATTCAACTGAACTAAATCATTTGAACTAACTAGAGCAAACCAGCATTCTGCAGAGTTGAATAGGCCTACTGAATAGTTTTTAATACTGATGAAACTGCATACCTGATATTCAATTGTCGCCTGTTTTCTTTGTAAAGCGGCTATGACACAATTTGTATTGTAAAAAGTGCTATATAAATAAATGTAACTGGACTAGACTTCAGAAAAATAGACAATCAAAACATATTACAAATGAAACAGTAGCAATTTTAAAGGTCATGAAGCAATAATCTTGCCGTATATACTAGATTATGATTGATTTGTGAATGCTATACAAGTGTGGTCCATTATTTAATGTCTAATTAAAATGATGATTGAATATATCCATGCAACATTTGCCCATCATTACATTCATTGTGGGATGATCAATGGGCCTATATGATTGGACATTTCTCAGATCCTGGAATTTTAATAACTGCTGGCATTGTCACAGGCACCAAACAGCCGGACAGAGGGGGATGGTTGGCATGTAAAGTTTGTGAATCTGTGTTTATGCAATTTTATATGTGAGTTTCTGTATTCTGGGTGAATGTTTTCAAATGATTCTGAGACGTTTCAGATTTATGAATTCAGACAGAAATAAATTGTATACTTTTATGCAAGATGAAAAAAATCTAACTGAATTTTCAGTCAGAATAGAATGACCTTATAGGACCAGGCATGCAAATATGCATGGTTTGGTGAACTCTTCGTCATGGTGCCCAGAGGGTAAAGGGTGCCAAGGCTTTCTTGTTTACAAGGTCAGAGAGCCAGTGAGGGTGAATAAAAGCTTTTTTGTCTTTAACTCTAAACAAGCTTTTGTAATGCCATTAACTGTGGTGTTCATTAGGGCCAACAAAAGATACTCAACTAATTGCTGTTGAACCCCTCAGCACCCATAAATTCAGCAGTATAAAGCTCCTTAAGACCTACCATATAAAAGTATTTATTGGTTAATATTTTTCACTTTTGGACTCCCAATGACATTTTACTGAGTCTAATACAAAGGACGTTGTTAGATGGTTAATTATGTCTCATATCCTGGGAATGCTTGTGGGGGGGGAAGTTTGACCATGCCCATTCCCTCGAAAGAACCATGCTAGTGATCTGCACAAAGGCCAAAGGAAATTGTGGTAAATGGTCTTCATCTTTAACAATGCAAGTACTCAACAACACACTTAGCAGGGGACTTTTCTCTGAGGACGACGTGCCTCCTCTAAAGAATTTGGACATAAAAAGAAAACTGCATAATGAAATATGAGAGCACACAATGTGTACATTGAACTTCAAAATTAGAAAACAATTAATGAAGGCTTGATGTTCTTCAGAAACTGTGTAACTTTCATTTTAAAACTTTTAACAGTGTAATGTTCATTTCCCTTTTCATTATTTCAGTGTTTTCAGCTTCACGGAACTAACTCTACCCATTTTGTTGCGTGACAGGGTTCATTGTTCTGCATGAAAATTGTTGGCTGATTGCGCGATGAACGCAGGGAATAAATTGCATGTTGCTGAAGGAGCTTTAGATAAACATTTTCATTCATTCACAGTAAGATTCCCAACTCCTGCTGCAGAAAAAATCTCCCAAAGCATGACAATTCCTCCTCCAACTTTCACTGACTTCTTTCGCCATTTTGATGATGAACAGTGGATCCAAATACATTAAACTTGCTTTCACTACTGAAGTGAACTTTGGACCAATTCTTTTTCAACACAACATGCTCCTTGGCAAAGATTAGTCTAGCCAGTTTTAAACTTTCTTCTGATAAGTTACTGCAAACATACAATTTCAGTCTAAATTCTCTTACATGCAGAGCACTGAACTGAGATTCTGCATATTATCCATACTCTCATGCACATCTCTTTCTTAAAAAGACTAGCCTTGAATTTGTTTGTGACATTGTAAAGATGCATTTTTTAGAAGCCACAGATTTGGAATGACAAATTTCTTTTGCTTCTGTTGAAAGGGTCATCCATTTTCATCTGAGCAACCTGCTGTCAGAGAGTTTCAGTCAGTTTAGAAAGGCTCATCATTTTGAAAGCTCAGCTTAGGTTAGCAGTTAAATAGAGTTTGTCAAATAAATAAAAACATATGTTAGGTAGTTAACTGTATTTTCTTTTCATTCATTGAACAGGTAAGGTAGAAGTTTAAAATAAAGTATTTTTTGTTTGTTTTTTTGTATGTTTTTTCCTCAACTACCAGGCCGTGGACCGGTACTGGCCTTTTTGGGGGCCATTCGCATATCGCCTCTTTTCTACAGTTCATGCAAGTTAGTTTTTTCCTATGGAGGTGCGCAGCTTGCGGTCCTACCTTCCAGACACATACAGTTGAATGAATGCCGAGAGAGCACCGCGGGTCACGTAACAAGAACTGACCTATCAGCTTCAGCTTGTATGGAATATACACATATCGGTAGACTAATTATCTCAGACAAACACAGAACACCCAAACACTGCAGTGCTTTGTAATTTTATTCACAAATAAAACTTGTATCAGAATAACAGCAATGTTTTGTCAGCTTGTCATCCTCTGATAAAACGGTTGATGGTCGCCTAGCAACCTAAGAATCCACCCTGGTTCGCGGTAAAATTGTCAAGCATTGACCAGCCCACTGTGATAAAAAAGTTGGGGACTGAATTAAGTAAAACTTAAGAGAGAGTGTATGGGTGTTTACCAGTGCTGGGTTGTGGCTGGAAAGATATCCGCTGCAGAAAACATATGCCAGGGTAATTGGGGGTTCGTTCTGCCGTGGCAAAGGATAGAGAGTGAGTGAATGAATGTTTCACTCTTACTGTCTTAGTACTGTCTACCTCCATCATGGGCTATCAACCTGACTTTTTTCTGGATCCCTGTCTGGCTCCTCCTGCTCCTGGCTCCTACATCTATCATCACCCTCTGGCTCCTCCCTTCATCATCTTCCCTTGATTCCTACCCCTTATCTTTTCCATGCCCACCTCTAGATCCCCCAATGGGATATATGCACAGCTAGTGTTTTCAGCCAACGATAAACTTCCGGTGAAAAGTTTATGTGACTATTTTCATTTTCATGGTTGTTGTAATATAATTAAAATACAATCAGTTAAATAGACTTAAGAATTAATTTAGTTGTTTAAGTATAAAACAAGATGAAAGACCATGTAAACGCAAGCGCCATCAGTAGCAGCAGGCTAGCGCAGAAATACCATTGAAAATACTGGGGTAAAATAAACCTCCATATTTTAAAGGCATGTTGCGAAAAAATAGAATTTAATGCAGTGCTTCTTGTCCGGTCTGAGACCCACTTTATTTTGTATATCAATCAGGCAGTGAAGATAACAGATTTTTAACGAAATTAGGATCTTAAACTTGGTGATTTTCTAATGGTGCATTAACCTGGAAGCACTTAGGATGGCTGACTGAAAATGTAAAGTCCTGTGCATATACCCCATTATTTAAATCAAAATTTTGATAGATTTTCATCACTCAAAAGGAGACCTGCAATAAAATCTAAAAACATTTTCTTACAGGAAGTCAAAAAACACTATAAGGTGTAGTCTATAGCCCCTTTCACACATTATTACTGGTTAATATCTGGAAAATTTCCGGAATTACTTTACCAGTAAATTTAAAAATACGCTGTTCACACAGGCATGTACGTTCTGTAAGTTTTCCAGAAAAGCACCATTCATACATCCATTCCAAAACACCGGTAAATTTTGACATCATTAACCAGTAATGACCACTAATAGGCTGCACTTGTACATGCAAATATGAAGGGGGTCAATTTTCACTAAGAACTAAGAATCCTCCATGTAAACTAATTTTGAGAGGAGCACATTATATGATCGACTACAGCTGGTCCTTATCGCTAATTATTAGCTAGCCTATCGGATCATTCCAAAATTACTTTAAATATCCTGCCTAAACTTCATTCCCTATCTTTCTTTTTGGAAGACCACTCTCGGTGCAAAAACGCTCCAGCTTCAAAAGCTACCTACAGCATTGTACCATCAAACCTACCGTTATGGAAAAGAACCAATAAACAACAACAACATCTTCAGTGGGAGAAAACCTAGCCGTAGCTCAGCGCCGTCCAAGAACAACCCAGAATGTCAAATAAAACAGCTAGAAAAGCCATACCCCCAGCCCCCCCATGTCTCCAACTCAACTAAGAACCTCATCATTTCAGAGATTTTGGCTGCTCGCCCCAGAAGCAGAACCACATCCGACTCCAGTCCCTTCTTATTCAGAAATGATATTCCCATAAATCACCCCATGCATCACCTGCACCAAACATTTATCTCCCTCATCCTACAAGCAGTAGCCCTCAGAACATTACAATCATATTCTACAGCTTGGAATGCATTCAAACAATTACATTCCCTTATTAACACTACATTTCCCATTTTTTCCTTTCTCACAATAACTTCATTCATCACATACCTCCATTCATACAAAAACATACAAGCCAGCTCCATCAAAAGCTACTTAAGCGGCATCTAATTCTTCCACCAATTAATACACGGCTCCGTATGAGATTTTATAGCTAATTCCCAATCCAGCCTTCTTATTAAAGGCCTCCAAAAAGCCCACCCAGGCTGCCCATGACATACCATATACTGTCCAAATGCATTTCCACACTCCGCAAAGGCTATTTATCCACCCACACTGACTGAATCCTAGATGCCATGCTCATACTTTCATTTTTTGGATTTCTTAGATGTTCTGAAATTTCTATAACGTCAACTTTTGACCCCAACATCCACCCCATTATTTCAGATCTAGCCTTGATTGATAGGGAAACAATATCTTTCCTCATCAAGAAAAGCAAAACAGATCAATCACGCAAAGGACACTCCATTTACATATTTGACATCCCCGTCTCTACACGCCCATTCTAAACACTCCTACCATATATGCACTACAGGAAAGCCTAAAAGCAGTCCTATGCATTTCAGACTTTTTAACCAGAATCTTACTCCAGCCACTCATTTATCTCAAAAACATTGCAGGAATTAGATGCTTTGTTTCCAGTGAGGACTTAGAGAAACTTGTTCATGCTTTTATCAGCAGCAGGGTGGATTACTGTAACGGCCTCCTCACTGGCCTTCCCAAAAAGACAGTCAGACAGTTGCAGCTCATCCAGAACGCTGCGGCCAGGATACATTCAGAATAGATTTTAAAATATTACTACTTGTCTATAAATCACTAAATGGCCTAGGACCTCAATACATTACAGATATGCTCACTGAATACAAACCTAACAGATCACTCAGATCTTTAGGATCATATAAACTAGAAATTCCAAGAGTTCAGTCAAAGCAGGGTGAATCCACCTTAAGCTACTACGCCCCCCGCTGCTGGAATCAGCTTCCAGAAATGATCAGATGTGCTC
>CAIGQW010054506.1:6372631-6387821 GCA_903798125.1 Danio choprae
TAGATAGATAGATAGATAGATAGATAGATAGATAGATAGATAGATAGCCACACAGACTGATAAGTTAAAGGTAAAGGTAAAACCAGCAAGTTAACTCTTGTTAGATTAAAAGCAAAAGGGATGTAAACAAGTCTTAATTGTTCTGCCAAATTCTGTGTCCTGATGTCTTGTGATGCTGTTGTGGTGAACATTTGCATTTCAAGTCTTTCCCTCCATAAACAAACTCCCCCTCCCCTTTAGTATGCTAGTAGGCTATTCCTCAATCCAGAGAGAGAGAGTGTGTGGGCTGGGGTTTGTGTTAGGGGTCAGTCTGACCCGATTTTCTGGATGAACACTTTCTTTTTGAACATTGCCAAAATGAGGGTAAAGGTTAGTTTAAGGTTTGACATTTTAGCATGGGATATATTACGATTAAAATGATCTGAACTTTTCTAGAAAATATCAGTAAATCAGTTCCCCTAATCGATTTCTATGAGATTTATCTCTTCCAGTTACATATCAAAGTCGAACGCTTTAAGTTCAAACACATAACTCAGATTATGAGTAAACATATTTCCAACCACCTTTATGTAATTATATTTCACTTTTAAATGATTCATTCAATGTTCTTATCTCTTTCTCAAGAGCAATATTGCATAATACGGAATATCACAGAAGACCCAAATTTATGAGCAATTATAAAAATTTATGAAACTTGTAGTCACATTTGACACGTGTGCACTGTATGTCATCATATCATTATTGCAAAACAATTGCCAGTATTTCTTTTTCATGCATTACAACTAGGATCATGCAGGACCTCCATTACTAGAATTGACACATTGACCTCCAAATGAGTATGGTACTTTGAGGCCAGGATGAAAGGCCCCTATTTGTGCAGTGAACTCATTTAACTCACGTTGTGTATGATGTGTGGGGGGCCACACAGTCCAATATGGGGGAGAGGGTCACATGGAGTGAGGCCCTCCAACAGCTCAGGGGACTTCTGCGTGAGAGAGGACATGCATAAGACACTGCCAGCCTCCATAGTTTGGAGTAAAAGGGACCTTTTGGGTTAATCCTCATTAAAAATGGAAGCGGCTTTCATCTTAGCAGGCCAAAATGACCCACTGTGAACTTTTGTCCACTTCCTTTCAGACAGAGTTCTAGCGTATACCCGGGCAATTAGACCTACGTTACAATAGCGCTTCGTTTTAGAGGCGGGGACAAGCTGTCTCATTGGTTTGTCAGGCCTTCAAAACCTAACTCATGCATTTCAATGGGATGTTTGGAGACCAAAAAAAAAAAAAAAACATCTCAGGACAGATGCCAAAGAAACACCAGGCTTCGTCAGCATCCGAAGGAACCATTAGATAAGAAATAGGTCTCCTGGGAAAACAAAATATTTTTTAATGAGTTATTAATACAACAAGTTGTCAACTTTATGTGTCAATGGCATAAGATTGTCCCAAGCCAGGCTCATTCTGAAAACGTACCTGTGGATACAGGTACGCCAACCCACTTCCCTAAACCCAGCCAACAATTTTCAAAACCAATCCAGGAAAAAGAAAAGCCCTCGTCTTATTTTTACCACGTTTTCAGATTTTTACCACATTCTCACCCTGTTATTTACTTTTTTTTTGGATTCTGTTTTTGTCTTACCTGCTTTCTGGAACCGTTCTTCACTGGACTCAAACCCCGTCGTCGTGGTCAACTCCTCTCTGCGTCTCAAGTCCGCTGACGTACATGGCGAGCTAACGGGACAAACTGGTTACAGCAGGAAAGCAGTCCTTACGGAGGTAAGCGGTCAGCTGTTAAGCGAGAAATATCGCCCCATAGCGTTTGTTTAAAAAATTTAATGCAGCCATTCGTACCTCTGGCCACATAATTCGCGGCCTCCAGAAACGTGCATAGGGCTATGTTTTCAAAATGAGCCTGTGTTGGATTGTCCACATTCACCACAAGGAAAAGCTATTTAAAACTATTTAAAACTATCTAGTTTAAATACGGCACCAAGTTCTTACAAATGAATTCATGCAGGTCTACAATACATATTGAAAAAAAAAGTTTAAATGTATTTATGTTTTAATATAGAAATTATATCATCATTACTACAGACCCTGTTGACAAAAATCATATTGGTGTGTATTGAACCATAGCTGCTGGTTTAAGCTGGTTCTTAGTTGGTCATGCACTGGTCCTATTGACCTTATTCTTCAATGCGGAAGTGTGCTCGTTTTTACGATTGTTTTAGAACTCCAGATTCAGTTGCCTATTGGAGACAATACTAGGAATAATAAACGGTAAAAAATGGTCGAACTGTTTGCTCTACAAACAAGTGTGTTCATGACTATACATAAAAAGTATAGAATAATATCAAAAGAATATTTTCAATTTGCAACATCAAGCATCATAACAAGGCGTTTCTAGTGTCTGAAAATCAATGGAAGTGAATGAGATCGGAAGTCTTGAGCCAAAAAGATTCCTATGGCTGTGCCCGATTGTTCGTAAAGAATGAGGTCAATAAGCAAAAGGCTCCTGCTCAAGACCAGCTCATGACCATCTTAGAACTAGTTTAAACCAGTCCATGACCAGCTAAGAACCAGCGTTAACCAGCTCAAACCAGCAGACATGCCTCAAAATATACCTAACCAGCATATGCTTTCTTTTAACAGGGGAAAAACTTTTTATTATAATTTTGATTGTCCATCAGGTCCCATGTCAAACTGTACAAGCTGTCAAACTGCCCTGATTTTTTTTAATTGCCGACATGTTTTGTGAAATTGCTGACAAATGCTTGAAATCGGGGTGGCAGGGTGGCTCAGTGGTTTGCACTGTCGCCTCACAGCAAAGAATGTCGCTGGTGTTTCTGTGTGGAGTTTGCATGTTCTCTCCGTGTTGGTGTGGGTTTTCTCCCGGTGCTTCGGTTTCTCCCATAGTCCAAAGACATGCGCTATAGGTGAATTGGGTAAACAAAATTGGCCATAGTGTATGAGTGCATGTGTAAATGCGAGAGTGAATGGGTGTTTCCCAGTACTGGGTTATGGCTGGAAGGGCATCCACTGCGTAAAACATATGCTGGAATAGTTGCTGGTTCATTCTGCTGTGTCCACCCTTGATCTATAAGGGACTAAGCCGAAGGAAAAGGAATGAATAATGCCAAAAATTGGAGGCAATGTGGTGCTCGTTCTGAAAAACACATCTGTGATGACTTCCAGCCAATAAGAGAGCAAGATACAGATTAGCAGAAAGTTCGGAGAGGAGTTATAGACCACAATATCAGAATAAATAAGCTTTACAATAATATTAAACAGAAGCAAAGAATCAACATTTGCTGCAGCATGTTGCTAAATTATTTATTGACCTCCAACTCTCAACTCTGATCTCATGTGCGATCATGTGTTATTTGCTTATCACTTCTCGCAGGCGTTGGTGAGTCAGACAGAATTGTCGGCGATTGTTTCTAGTGTAGTCATGCAGTGTGTATCCTACTGTCACTGATCCATTGCGCAGTGTGAACACAGCAGCAACTGAATGCTACCCCAGATAGTCGCCAACCTGACGACTTTGAAAATCATGCACTGTGAACTCGGCATAGTATTTTGAGTAATTGCTAGCCTATTGTGTTTTTTTCAGTTTGATAGGTGAAAATCGTAGATCTAAAAAAAACAGCAGATGTCTCCTCAACAACCTGCACGATTTGAGCTGCAACTCCGTGAATGGGCAAAATCTGGAACCAATATCCGTGAACTTTAAGCTTAGAGTCAGTGTCCTGTTATGTCTCTCCAGCAATCTGCAACAGATTGATGCAACCACTACAACATAAACACTCGTGACTTACCCTATTATCTAACTTTGTGGGGCTTAAACCTTCCTTGGAGGAGGTCTGAAACCATTCATGGCTTTTAAAAAACACAGATGCTTCCAAAACATGGTTCACAAGTTTATATTGTTGCACAGAGTCAGACGGATAAACAGTTTTCAAGGGCATGTCTCCGTAATACCGGACGGATTGTTTCTGAAGCTCGCTGGGGAAAGTCAAGGCAGCAGGTCTGGGCTCGGCAGACATCCCTCTCCTCTGTTCTTTCCCTCTGCTTGTTATGCGATACTTGTTTTTGGGGAGAAAAACAATGAGAGTATTTAGTCAGATGTCACGCAGAGTCTAGTTTGTCTCTTTCGCAATTCAAACCTTTGTTCATTGGGGCTTTCTCTGCCCTCCCCTGGTAACTCAGCTTCTCTGACTCAATATGTGTTTTCAATTATAAAGCTTCAAATCGCCTTTTTTTCCAACCCGAAGATTTTTTCAAACCATTGCTTCCTACATTTGTTACCACATGAAAAACCCAGAGAGTGGGGGAGGGAAAAAAAGGAGGAAACAGGCAAATGAGAGGGGGTCCCGATAAGGATGCCTGCCCCACAATGAAGCTGTTGTTTTCATCAGTTCATGTGTGGTTCTCTTAGTTTGATCTTTTGTCCTTGGCTCCGGCAGTGGCCACTCGCTGCTCCCACTGCGTACGCAAACTCTTCGAGGTATCAGAAGAGGAGTCTTTTCCAGGAGACTCCGAGATCACCTTGGGGCAAGGCTCAAATAGATTTTCTTTTGAAACTGTGCCTTTGTTGTGTTTATTGTCTGCTTCACGGTATTACCTGCGACTTGCATGTCTTAGAAAACCAGATCTTCTGTAATTATTCTAAAGAGGATTTTTTTTGTGGAAAACAAAAGTACTTTGCAATAAGATCTTTTGGTCTCTGGAAATTCAGCAGATAAATCACAGAAGGTCCATATTTTGAACATGTCAATTTATGTCTTAGTCAAAACAAAGGAAACCTGCTTACACCCTGGATAATTAAGGGTTGCAGAAGTAGCAGAAATTTCATAATTTGAGCATTGCAGGTAATGAGTTTGCTTTGCTCGGCCTCTGGATCCTTTTCAAGGTTTATTTTTCCAACTTCATACAGTAAGTCTGAGGTGCAGGTAATCCAAACGCCGGCTGAGCCATTGAACAGTATAAAGAATCTTAATCCTCTTAGCTGAATTAAACATTTCGGGTTGACGATCTAGCCAATAAGTTTGCACTGTGACTGTAGAAAGAGAGAGGAAAAAAAACAGCATGCCCGCATTCCTTCAGCCTTCTGAGAACATATGTCGGACCAGGTCCCTTGGCAGTTGGCTCCATTATAATTTACAAATAATCCGCTGTTCTCTGCTTGGGTGGATGTAATTTACAGAAACTTTCTTACCTTCCAACTTCCACATGGGAAATTAAATTTTTTTCATAGAGGTAAGTAGATTAGAAAGGCCTGGCAAAGGCTATTTGCAATAAGTTATTCAATACAGCTTTGAGGCAGGATAACTTCCTACAGAACAGGCTGTTCAGGTCACTGATGGGCTTAACATTTGCCCCTACTTTCAAAAAATGAACTGGGGGCTCCAGCGGGTGGGTGGGCCAAACCCTTGACAGATCGCATAAGCACTTGCACACATGCACAAGGCTTCTGCAATGGTCATCTAGGCCTTATAAGCTTTGGCTTTTCCTACACTAAATAAATCATCCTACCAAGGAGGCGTTCTTCCCGTCTAATCAATAAGGTGAAAGTCTATTAAACCAATGGTTACTCCTACAGGTTGAATTCTTTTTGTGCTGAATGAGTTGTAAATAACCCATCTGTCGCTTTTGTACTTGAAGCAGACATGTGTAATTTTATATAGCATTAATACTTTTTCATATCCCGGCTTAATGTTTGGAGATCATAATAAGTAGGTTATTTTCAGTGTCAGACTGCACGCCCACAGTCTGATGCATATTGAGCAGACATAACTGGAAAGCGCTTTCACGATCTGGCAAGCTGCAATCTGATTGGCTGGCTTCCATGAGTAAGAATGCAGGGTATTTTTTATCACTCTGCTTGAAAACAACCTAGTGTTTCCATGGTACTAAGTAGACACAAGCAGCTTATTTGAAAATGGAATAACTGGGATTGCCAAAGTTTTACAGGTTATTGGCGTCGAACCATCTTCATGATTTGTTTTGTTACATATTTGAAATGCAAAATAGGACTGACTGTATTATCCAGTGATTATGCATTTTGTAGGTCAACCATGATGATAGAATTATCTTAGTTTACTTAACCAAAATAGTTAAATCCATTATTAAAAAATACAAAAGTAAAATAAAATAGGAATACTACATTAAATAATTTAATAAAAATGAGAAAAAAATATATGTTGAATGTCTATATTATCTGCACAAAATGTCTGGCAAGTAGTTTAACCTTTAAACAATATTTTAAAGCCACGTCATATTGTAAAAATAAAAAGGAGGTTTTAATATACATTGTTGGAAGGTAATAAGTAGCAGGCCTAAATTCCACAGTGGCAGTTTGTGAATCCCTTGCAGAATAGGTGAAAATGTGAATAATTTTAACACAATAAGAGAGATCATGCAAAATGCATGTTTTTATTTTTTATTTAGTGCTATCCTATGTATTATTCATTCATTCATTTTCTTTTCAGCTTAGTCCCTTTATTAATCTGGGGTCGCCACAGCGGAATGAACCACCAACTTATCCAGCATATGTTTTACACAGCGGATGCCCTTCCAGCTGCAACCCATCATTGGGAAACATCCATGCACACTCATACACTACGGACAATTTAGCTTACCCAATTCACCTATATCGCATGTCTTTGGACTTGTGGGGGAAGTCCACGCAAACACGGGGAGAACATGCAAACTCCACACAGAAATGCCAACTGACCCAGCCGGGGCTCGAACCAGCGACCTTCTTGCTGTGAGGCGATTGTGCTACCCACTGTGCCACCGTGCTGCCCCCTAGGTATTATATTTTACATTAAAAAATGTGTACATATAGTTGACATGACAAAAAAGTAACTAAAATTATGAAAATAGTAATGCAAAACCCTTGGGTTTTTATAATAGTTTAAATGTACTCTAAATTACTTTAAAAGTCTCCAGAGAGAAGTTCAATCACCAAAACATAAAGATATTTAGACGAATATAAGGATAATTCATGGATAAATACATTGAAAAAGAAGATGAATTGAGGGTGAATTTTAATGTTATTCAGTGTTGGGTGTAATTATAGTTGCTCTAATTAAATTACTGTTATGCTGAAAAATAAAGGGATTACTTTTCATTTTAAGGTAATTTAATTAGAATTACTTATAATACACTTGCCTTTAATATTAAATAAATCAATTTTATAGGATAATCAATTTTTCAATTAAAAAAACAGTTATTATGTATCAAGACAATGCCATATACTTAAGAAGAACTTACTTCAGAGAAGCCAAGTAATTGTAAATATATATTTGTTGTTTATTCATATATTAACTTAAAGGGACTTGTCAGGGTTCTGCCACTCCGGTCCTGTAAATTCATGTTTTGGTGAGTCCAGACACTAGTCCTGTCTTGTCCTGTATGTTGTGCTCGGCTCGAGTTTTCTCAGGTCGAGCACTCGTTTTTTGTCATTGTATGAGCGCCGTTATGGTTGCGCACGGACGGTGCGCGCTCCCGCTATTCCGGGCGCACGAAGTTTGTCCGCTACTGATATGCTAAAAAGGCAATAATGGTCCAACATTCCTGACTATTATCACCAATAAAGCCTAGAAACAGGGCATCAGTATATTATAAACCGATATTCCTTTCCAGTTATCAAAGAAATAATTTGTGACTTCATTTTAGTTTTGTAACTATTCAATTGTTTTATATTCAAAATTGTAATATATACATCAGTGTAAAACCTATGAATGGTGGAAAACATATTCTGTAATTGTGTATTGAAACCACCTGGGTCTCCACTTTTGCCATGGCCTCTCTTTTTGGCTTTGACAAACTTATCCCTCGGGGTTTTCCAAACTTTTACAAAAACTGTCCTCCTTTCCCACTACTGTTGCAATTTCTAGCCAATTAATTATCGGTACAGGCATAGGTTTTTCAGACAAAATCTCTTAAAATGATTCATATTCAACTCAAATGAAACGCGGCGACTGTTCGCTCAGTCTCAAAAAAACAAAAAAACACGTGCGCTCTGCAGCCGAAATCATGTCGCGCGCACCCCAAGCGAGACATGATTTCAGCAAAAAACTTCAAGTCCCATTGGCGTTTCTGTGTGGTTTGCATGTTCTCCCCATGTTCGTGTGGGTTTCCTCCGGGTGCTCCGGTTTCCCCCACAGTCCAAAGACATGCAGTAGGTGAATTGGATTAACTAAATTTGTCGTGTGTATGAGTGTGTGTGTGAATGAGAATGTGTATGGGTGCTTCCCAGTACTGGGTTGAGGCTGGAAGAGCATTCATGGCATAAAACATATGCCAGAATAGTTGGCAGTTCATTCCGCTGTGATAAATAAGGGACTAAGCTGAAGAAAAATGAATGAATGATGCAATTAATAATTAATAAAGTAAACAATAAACAATGATTTTATGTTACTTTAAGTTGGTGAAATGTGTCAACATGACTGAGCTTTTATATATATATATATATATATATATATATATATATTTCTATCACGAAATTGTTAAGACGCTGCTGGTCAGTTCCTGACATAGGCCAGTCTTCACAGATATAAACCAGAGTCCGGATGTTGACTGGATGATTCACTCTAAACGCCACAAGACTGTCTCTCCACTTCTGACCAAAACACACACACACAGACAAAAATGGTCTCTAATGTTGTTGTCATTCCACTGTGAGAGATGAGCTTGTGGTTGCTTTTGCAGTGTCTTTGGCTTGGCAAAGCCAGCCTGAGATAAAAGGGGAAAAGTTCTACCTGGGAGAATACTCAACTTTCCCCCCATCCGTGTCATGTCTGGCCTGACCAATGTGGCAAAACCACTAAAAATATCAGATTCCACATAAAACAAAAACAGTCTTTATACTCGTTCTTAACTACATGTTGTCACACTCATTGTCTAGTGCTTTCTCATAAGCCAAGGCACCCCCACAGTCTGAAATGATTCAAATGTTCACAGTTTCTTTAATGGTGAGTGTCATACATCAGACAGTCCTCTATGCAAATGCTTTTAATGCCATCCAGAGACGAAACGAGTCATAGCTACGGTCCCACAAGGAATATTTTACCCGTACAGACGCTAGCTTTACTCATAGTTTCCCCCTTTTTCTTACGCATACGGGTCACACTACATTAGCACATTACATGAATTTGTCTCTATTTTGCAAGTTATTCTTTTATATATCTCAGATTTACTGGAAATGCTTTTTTGGCGAGTGCTAAACCAACATTTGGGTCCACTTAGGGAAAAATTATATGTGGCCAGATGCAACAAGATTAAAGACGTCTATGAGAAATAAACACAACAAAACTTCAGAGTAAAGATTGCACTAGCGGAGGAGGGACAGAGCAATTTGTTTTAAGGCTGGTTGGTAACAAGTAACAACCAAATGCTCTACAATCATGTAATCACACAAGTGTTGAACGATCCCTTTCGATGATTGTTTCACCACTGATTAAACGAATCAGATAGACTGCCGTTAAGCTGTTAACTTACTTTGCATGGCACGTTGAATAAATAACAATCCTTCGTGATAAATCACACACTGTTTACTGCGAAAGCATGTTCATGTCTCAGTTAAATGAGCAGGAATGTGACAAACAGGATTCGATTAATCATTACAGTTAGCATGAGGCTATGCGCGACTATGACATTAGCAACACGAGCAGTGAAAACAGCAGTGCGATTACACAGCTGAACATTAAAAAGTATTTAGTATACAGTATAGATAGCTCAAATCTGTACCCATATTATTCATCTGTCGTTTTATTAAAGGGATAGTTCACCCAAAAATGACAATTATGTCATTGTTTACTCACCCTTGCTTGTCCCATACCTGTTTGACCTTCTTTCTTTCTTCTGTTGAACACAAAATATTTTGAAGAAAGCTGGAAACATAGCATTTGTTTTTACTGCGAAGTCAGTGGTTACAGGTTTTCAGCTTTCTTCAAAATATATTATTTAGTGTTCAACAGAAGAAGGAAACTAATAAAGGTTTAAAACCACTTGAAGGAGAGTAAATAGTGAGTACACTTTCATTTTTGGGTGAACTGTTTCTTTAAGTAATTTGTTGAAGCCTTAAAAACTATGTTTAAATTAGTTAAACAAATATAAATACTGTTTCTGTTGGAATCCTACATGTGTAAATGAAATTAAGGTTGCAATTGGAACTCAAATATTAAATTTGAATTCGGGGCGACACGGTGGCTCAGTGGTTAGTACTGTCACCTTGCAGCAAGAAGGTTTCTGGTTCGAGTCCCGGCTGGGTCAGTTGTCGTTTCTGTGTGGAGTTTGCATGTTCTCCCCGTGTTCGTGTTGGTTTCCTCTGGGTGCTCAGGTTTCCCCCACAGTCCAAAGACATGCGCTATAGATGAATTGATTAAACTAAATTGGCCATAGTTTATGAGTGTGCATGTGATAGTGTATGGGTGTTTCCCAATGCTGGGTTTCAGCTGGAAGGGCATAAAAATAAATAACAACAAAAAATAAAAAATAAAGAAATACCTAACTAAACAAATGTTTTCCATAAATAGAAGCAGTATGCGTAAATTCAACGGTGGCAAGTGAAAGTTTCTAAACCCCTTTTAGAATAGGTGTAAATGTGAATATGTTTAACAAAATAACAGACATCATACTAAATGCATGCCAATTGTTTGCATAGTGCTGTCCTGAGTAAGAGGTTTTAAATTTAAAAAGATGTTAACATACAATTCACATGACAAAAAAAGAAGCTGAGTTTATTAAAATAACCCCCTGCAAAAGTTTGTGAACCCTTGGTTTTTAATAGTTTATAGTTAGCGAATGAGCTGTTTTGTTTTTTGGGTTTTTTTGCTTTGAGATGGTTGTTAATGAATATCTTGATTGTTCTGAATAGCTAACACTTGTGCCCTGTTCAAATTTACTACCCTTTCATTATGTTCGGGATGAACACATCCACTAAATGAACTGCTGTAAAAATGCATCAGATAATTTTTATTTTTTTATTTTATTTTTTTTTTGCATAAATCTGTTAATCAACCTCAGTCCTGATCAAAACTACTGAATTGTTTAGAAAATTACAGGATTTTAGCTTTTTAATTGTCAAGTTCACAAATTATGTCACTGATTTGGTGGAAAAAAACGCACAGCGCAGTGGGTAGCACGTTCGCCTCACAGCAAGAAGGTCGCTGGTTCGAGCCTCGGCTGTGTCAGTTGACGTTTCTGTGTGGAGTTTGCATGTTCTCCCCGTGTTGGCGTGGGTTTCCTCCGGGTGTTCCGGTTTCCCCCACAGGTCCAAAGACATGCGGTATAGGTGAATTGGGTAGGCTAAATTGTCCATAGTATATGTGTGTGAATGAGAGTGTGTGGATGTTTCCCAGTGATGGGTTGCAGGTGGAAGGGCATCCGCTGCATAAAACATATGCTGGATAAGTTTGTGGTTCATTCCGCTGTGGCGACCCCAGATTAATAAAGGGACTAAGCCGAAATGAAAATGAATGAATGCCAGTCTTGGACATGTGAACGGTTAGTAACAACATTCCCTTTGATGCATTGTTTTTGTTTTTTTCTCCCTAATTTACTGTTGGTGGCTGTTTTCGCCTCACTGACTTCCATTATAACCACATTTGATGGTGCATAAATACACAGTCTTATTTTTTATTTACTCCATGTAGTTCTAAGAGCTGAGATGCATATTTAGATTTTCTGAGACACATCACATCAGGTAAGTGCATAAAGGTCACTCTCACAATCACACACTCAAAGACACACATACACACACTTTAATTTGCTGTTATACTCCATATAAAATCCAGAAACTAAGCTTTTTTTTGCACATGCCTATCTAAAGATTTAATTGTGCCAACTGATGATCAAGAGTAAAAATTTTACCTCTTCCCAACAGAGAAAACCACCAACAATCAAATATGCATGATTGTATGGTGTCATGGTTTTGTAATAAAAAAATGTGGTTATAATGGAAGTCAATATGGCAAAAACAGCCACCAACAATAAATTATGGAGAAAAAAAGGAAAATGAATCAAACACAATGCATCAAAGGCAATGTTGTTTCGCATGTCCAAGACTGTGATAAAAGGTTAAAAAAAAAATCCAATCCACAATTAGTTTTTATATTTAAAGTACATCATTTTGTGTGTGTTTCTTTTTTCACCAAATCAGTGACATCATTTATGAATTTGGCAATTAAAGAGTTAAAATCCGGTATTTTTCTAAGCAATTTAGTAGTTTTGATCAGAACTAAGGTTGATTAACAGATTTATGCAAAAACAATTGACAAAAACATTTATCTGATGCATTTTTACAGCAGTTTAATTTAGTGGACGTGTTCATCCCGAGCATGACAAAAGAGTAGTACATTTGCCCAGAGTGTATTGTTGAGTTTTAAAGTATTTTCTCAAAATATGTGTCAAAATAAAATTTGTCACCAAAACTCATTCTGCTAGCTGAAACACAGAATAAGTTATGGCCAAATTAAGACTCAAATGCGCCCCGAGTGGATGAAAACATCCCCAACGGTACATAAGGGTTAAATTGTTTGCTGTTCATCAGAAAAATCCTCCTTGTTGATTCTGCAAGAGCTTCTCAAACGTTCACTTGCCAATGTACAGTATGTGGCATAGATTTAACATGGTACAAAAATATTACTCTGACATTTTCATCAACATTGACATGATAACATTACACAGGGCCTTACAGTGGCGCAGCGGGTAGCACATTCGCCTCACAGCAAGAAGGTCGCTGATCGCTGGTTCGAGCCTCGGCTGGGTCAGTTGACCTTTCTGTGTGGAGTTTGCATGTTCTCCCTTTGTTGAAATTAAAATGAATGAATGAATGAACATTACACAGACTTAGGACCATGTGATATTTCAGGGTTTTTTTTGTAAATCTGTAAAAATGTCAACAATTCTGTGTTTTTCTGTCAACATGGGGTGCTGTGTGTACATTAATGAGGAAAAAATTACTGCAATATAACGAGGAGTAGCACGTTCGCCTCACAGCAAGAAGGTCGCTGATCGCTGGTTCGAGCCTCGGCTGGGTCAGTTGGCCTTTCTGTGTGGAGTTTGCATGTTCTCTCTGTGTTGGCGTGGGTTTCCTCCGGGTGCTCCGGTTTCCCCCACAAGTCCAAAGACATGCGGTACAGGTGAATTGGGTAAGCTAAAAAATTGTCCGTAGTGCATCAGTGTGAATGGGTGTGTATGGATGTTTCCCAGAGATGGGTTGCAGCTGGAAGGGCATCCGCTGCGTAAAACATATGCTGGATAAGTTGGCGGTTCATTCCGCTGTGGCGACCCCAGATTAATAAAGGGACTAAGCCGAAATGAAAATGAATGAATGATAACGAGGAGTGAAAAATTTAAGGGAGTCTGAATACTTTCTGTACCCACTGTATACTACACTAAGCTATTTATAATTCTCAACTGGTGCCTAATAATAAATAGGTTAGTCCAGGCTGCATCCAGTTGTTTGTTAAGACATGTTTCATTCATCAAGCTTCAGATTTAATTGATGAGCTAGTACATTTTTACAGCTTAGACCAATGTTTTGCACCTAATTATTTAAGTTATTTAAATTTGTGTTAAGCAGGATCATGTACGTCCAGCTGGTTATTTCCACTTCGCTTTGAGCTGCTGATACCTCCGTCATGCTTTATCCTTTGAGAACAAACGGCTGGATGTTCATTATCCCTTATTTATAGTCTTTTTTCTTGCCCTTTAGGTTCACAATTAAAAACCTAAATGTGAATAGATACAAAACATTTTATATATGAAATAATAATAAAATGGTGGTTAACACAATTACATTTTTTACACCCTCTTTTAGAAAGTCTAATGTAATTGCTTTAATATTGAATTATGTTCTGTTATGATTGTCTGCTTAAATTGATGAATTTAGATGTCTTTTTCATTTACATTTGAACATCTAAATGAATGCTGTAGTTAAACAGTCTACAGTCTGATTTTAGACCTAGTATTACACAATTCATGTTGTCAAAACCAAAACTTTTTTTTTTAGCTGACATCATTTTTCATGATCAACTGTCAGATGTTTTCCGTCCTTCAGCCCATTCAAAGTCACTTACAGTAAATTACCTTTGATCGCTAAAATTCAAAGTCTTAATTCCATCAATAAATAAAATTTAACAGAGAAAAGGTCATTGTCAAACAGAAAATATATCATTTTTACTTCTTTGTGTGCAAATCTTATAATTGCTTCCATATTAACTGCCTGCCTGTGAAATCTAAAATGTCAGGGTGTCTTTAAATGTCAAAATACTCAATAAGCAACAGACTTTTTATGTCATTCAATTTAACATTTGGTGAAGGGGGAAATTGTTATTTCAGCTGCTGAAAATTTGACCGCAGGTTTGGACTAAAAACTAACAAAGAATGAAGATGGAAATTTATGATCCTACAAATGTTTATGTGTCCCACAATTACCAAGCAGGACATGATGACTTCTCTGAAAACAAGACATGGGTTTTTATGGATCCCATTTTAATAAAAGACAAAGCAATTAGGTATGGTCAGCTGAATGTAAAGCGCAAACAAGTCACAGACATGTGGCATGTGATCCATTTGTACTCGAAACAAATAAACAGTTTCTTTACTGGCATTCTTGAGGATTTGAACATGGTTCAACAGTCTGGAGTAACCCAGATTTACTGTAAACCCATGCCCCAAATGGGAAACCTCTCTAATGATCTCCACGTTTCACATATTAGTCATACTTTTTCATTTCTGGTAGATAACTAGGTAAAGGGTTTAACCACGTTAAATCTGGTTAAATACTTCATTGAATGTTCTATATTAATAAATGCTTGAAGATGTGTGGCAAGGGTCGGTGTTGGGCCCTTTTTTGTTTCTCGTTTTTAACTCAGCGCTTTATCTGTCTCCACTGTTTTTGTCTAGTCTTCTGTTTGAAAACTATAATTGAAGTCAGTCTAAAAGAACAACTGATGCTACATTTAACTGCAATAACTGCAGGTGGCAGCACATTGCTCAGTTTAGTTAGCAGTGAATCAAACTCTCATTAAGAGTTTCAAAGTATAGCACACGTTCAGAAATGTTTTATTCATTTTTGTTTACTTGTTCGATTGCGCTGACCTGATTTTTTTTAATCATGAAATGTGCTATTTATTTATTTATTTATTTATTTATTTATTTATTTATTTATTTAT
>CAIGQW010054506.1:6404460-6449369 GCA_903798125.1 Danio choprae
GAATGAATGAATGAATGAATGAATGAATGAATGAATGAATGAATGAACGAACAAACTTTGGAAGCCATTTAGATTAAGCTGTAAAGCAAACTCTTAAAAAACACAACAGTGTCTTTATTCAGATCTAGACAACTTAGTGTTTATTAATTTCAAATTCTTACAGTGAACATTCATTAATTTTCCTTTGGCTTAGTTCCTTATTCATCGGGTGTCACCACAGTGGAATGAACCACCAACTATTCCGGCATATGTTTTATGCTGCGGATGCCCTTCCAGCCGCAACCTACTACTAGGAGATACCCATACACTCTCACGCACACACACACACACACACACACACACACACACACACACACACACTACCATTTTAGTTAATCCAATTCACCTACAGCGCATGTGTTTGGACTGTAAGGGGAAACCGGAGCACCCATAGGAAACCCACACAAACACGGAGAGAACAAGCAAACTCCACACAGAAATGCCAAATGGTCCAGCCGGGACTTGAACCAGCATCCTTCTTGCTGTGAGGCGACAGTGCTAACCACTGAGCCACCATGCCGCGCCAGCTTGATTCAGTTCAGATGGTGTAATTGTAATAATGAAAGATTTTCGTAAAGTTTTGTAACTTTCGCTTCACTATTAAACACAAAGTAAACGATGAATTAACTACTGAATAAGCGATGAAAAAGAAAAAAGTCCATAACTGGCACTATTTCTAACTTTGGCTTTTTTATTTCAGGGGTTTACAGCATTGCCTTGAATGAACCTTAAATATACACAGTAGTTCATCTATATTATAGATGAGCACAGGGCATAGGCTGCTACTGTAACCTCACAGGTGGCGCTGATCCAGATATAAGCAAAAGCGCACCTGTGTTTTGTTCCCCCAAACCTTGCACTGGTTGGAAGAGCACAACTTACTCATTTTATCTGACTGTTCAGGGCACATTGTAGCTCTTTGTGGGCTGAAAAATAAGCGCTGGATTCATTACTGTTGAACATCTGCACTCAATAACACGCTGACTGCTGCATGAATTATGACAGTGTTGCCAAACAGAACATGTCAGCGTCCGTCTTTATTAGCTCAGAAGACGCCGATGATATGCCACATGTCAACGCGGAGTCTATAACATCAGAGCCACGCTATGGATCAAAACACAAGAGCCTCTGTGACGGCAATCCACAATCCTTCTGTCTGATCACTACAAAGTGAACGAGGTAACAAATCACAAACAATCCGCAGTCTTCACAGGAGATGTTTTCAAGACGCCTCCTGTTGACGCAAGAGCATCTGAAAAGCATACCGCACATTCTTGACCACTTAAACACCTGGTAGTGTTTACCAACAGTGCGCGAGAACACATCGCCCTGTTGTCTTAACTAACTTGACTAACAAAGCAGAGTCTTAAAACTGTATTTGAGTCTGTTTGCCTTCCCTGGAAGGAGCTACAATGCCGCCTGTCACGTTTACAAGAGCAACACGTACACACAATAGGAGAACGGCAAAAAGGATGCTGGGAAGTGACCCGCGTTCCCTCAAGACGGTCAGAGAGAGAGAGCTTTCCCGTTTCGCTTCTGATAAGGCCCGTGTGATCTGGTGTTTACACTGTGGCAAACACTCAAACCATTTCCCTCTCATTTCCCCTTTGGATACCCTCTGGAGAGGGAGAGAAAACATTCCTCCGCGTTTCCAACTCCAGCTGAGGTGGGTTCAAACTCGGGAAAAGTGATGTCATTTCTCCCAAAATAATGAGGTTACTTATGCAGACGAGCGTTTAACGATGCCACCTGATGGAAAAGACACATCTCGGTCGGCAGGGTCCGATAACCTTCAAAGGGGGGGGACCGAAAACAAATGAGCGAGATCAACGCTCGCCTCGTAAATCAGCAGAATACAACACTTCAATAATAGGAAAAGTATTTATAATGGCGCAGAGGGCGCACAACTCAAAAGCAACATTGTGTGATGGCTTTTAATGGAATCCCTACATGGTTACATGAAACTCGGGTTCCTCTGGATAACCACAGGAACAGAGAGATTTATTACTCTTCATTAACTATGGGTTGTATTCGTCGACTGAAACATGAAAGGCACAGCGTGTACTACAACAATATTTTTGTTTTCTGTTTCTAAAGTGGAATTTAGGCCACATAAGCCAAGTCTCTTAACTTTTGGGTGGCTTCCTCAATGTATTTAAAACATGACCGGCGACTAGAGATACACAAATTATTATTATTATAAAAAAAACACACAAACACACTTGACATACACTAAGGCCCCGTTTAAACTAATACGTTTTAGTTTTAAAACGCATAAGTTCTGCTACGGTTACAGCTTCCGTCCACACTAGCCCAGAGTTTTCGAGCCCCGAAAACAGAGGGTTTTGGAAACGCTGAAGAGGCCGTTTTTGTTTTAAAACGCTGCTGCTCCATGTCAGTGTGGATGGGGGGAAACGGAGACATCTGAAAACTGAGGCATGGCTGCACACAATCTGATTGGGGCTTTTTCTCAATAGCAAGTGCACAAAGTTCAGTCTTGCATTCTTACCTTGTAAGTTCAGACTTCGCAAGTTTGATATGGAAAACAAACTCCCGAGGACACTTTGGGTAAATCTTTAAAGGGAACTGTACTTTATAACATCGTTCACATCACCCTGGCTACGTTGTTTCACTATCTTAACAATAAAATGAAAACATGATATAAGGAACTGCCTATTTTCGTTTTGATATTAACAACTTAACAGACACCAAAAATGTTAAGGCGCCGTGTACCTACATATTTATATGACCGTCATCTTCCCTGTATGCATATTTATAACAAAACAGAGCCTATAACATAACTGCCTCCTTTCATTTTGAATGGTCATTGGGTCTCTTTTGCTGAATATCAGTTTTAATAATCAATAATGGCTATTATAAAAGTATAACGTACATTAAGTTTATACAATGTAGGAAATAAAGGCAAGCAATCAGTCAAATGTGCAAAATCTGTGTACGTGGTTACATAAATGAACATATTAACTTATCTTTGCGCTCAGCCAAAACATGTTACCTGAGAACAAGTAACTGATTCAAAAGACCTAAGAGTCATTATATAGAGACAAGATGAATTAAATATCACATTTAACAACTATAATCAGATGAGATCCAGCGGTATATCCTTATATGAACTGTCCGACGTGCGCGGCTCTCACCTGGTGTGCTCAAAGCACCCGCTGACTGCCTGGAGCAGACCTCCGCATAGAGTGCCAGAGTGTGTGTATGGTCACGTGATGTGTATTTTCACGTGATGTGCGGTGTAGTGTGGATGGAGATCTTTTCAGAAACGCTAGGTGAAATGCCAGTGTGGACGTGGATCATTTTCATTCTAAAACAACGTTTTATAAACTAAAACGTATTAGTGTAAACAGGGCCTTAGTGCTTTAATATAAGACATAATTGGTTAACAGCTAATAAAATAATTCCAATTCAATGCTTTTGCTGAACAGCAATCATCTATACATTGTTAAGAGTATCTGTTATTTTGGTGTTTTCCATTTATGTATGGTTAAGAATTGCATTATGGGACCTTGATCTCTGCTCTGTCGACTTTTGACGTTGAGAATTGAACTCTACAGTTGAACAAAGTGACTTTTATTGACATTTTTGTCGTTTGAAGTAATATAATGTATAATAAAGAAATAAGTGAGAGAAATAAGTCTGTAAAATAACAGAAAATGTGCTAATTGTTTATTACAAGGTTTTTGTAGCGTATTGTATAACACCAACCAAGACAATATATAACTTTAAACTAATAAAAATGTTAATAAAAGTAACTTTTTCAAACTTTTTAAGGTTAAAAGTTCTTGGAAGAAAGATCAAGATCCCATAATGGAAAGAAATAAAAACATAAAATTTACAAAATACAGAAAACTGTTAATTTACGGTTATTTTTTACAGTGTAGACAGATTATATTTTAGTCTTTTTTTTTTTTTTTATTGATTGTAGGATGACATTTCTAGGGATTATTGACAGGTGTCATGAGATTCACCCCCCAAAAAGGATGCAGTTGATAATGAAAATGTCATGTGAAAGTCTTCTCAGAAAATGGAGGGCTTCTAACCCTGATCTAAAGAAACCAGGACCAAAGACAGGATTACTTAGTCTCTCTGTTCTCACGTTTTCTGTTTTTCGGCATTTTTCCCTTTCCTCCAGCTTTTGTCTCCTATTCAGCTGCCTGGATTGTCTGTCAGACAATGAAACAAGCAAGAAAAAAAGTGGTCAAAGGTCACTCATTTAGGAAACTCTAGTCTTCAAAGCATGCCTTCCCATTTAAAGGGACAAATGGAGATTTTGGAGAGCCCGCCGCAGACTTTGCCCTCTCTAAAGCAGACTGACTGATGTCATAGGTCACATTCCACTGCAGAACTAGGCCAGTGGTCTGTATGATAGCAGGTTGCTGATTCATCAATGAGAATCAGATGGGGGAGGGGAGCCTGAATGGCAGAAAGGAGCCACTTTATATCATTACTTCATTATTTTCCACGGTGCAGTTTGCATTTCTTTCACTGGGCCAGGGCAATTTCAATCTATCCTTCCTTTAATCTCCTCTCTGATTCAGAGTGGCACAGAGCTGTCTTTGTTGGCTGAAATATCCAAGCCCTGGCATGCTTGCCAAGAGGCAAGACTGGCGAGGTTGTGCAATAACAGCACAAGTGAATTATGACCTCTTAACAGGGGTAATGGGCCTTCAATTGGTCTGCCCAGGGGGGCAAGAAAGTTTTTTGTCAAGGCCAACAACAGGAAAATGAGCCGTTTTGTCATTGGAATAATGAAGCAAAAAAAAAATTATCAATTTTATTGACTGATGGTGCCAAAAATTGTTAGCTACTGACATTGTTAGTTTTCTTCCTACATTTCTGTGTCAATGGCAGAACTGTATGCTCAGATATTTGGCACATGGCAATCTTTGGAGTTTTATTCCTTGTATAGAGTCATCAACTGCACAAATTAGCGCTTTTGTTTATGTTAATAACTGAATTGTAAAAGGCTAGAAACAAACATCCTATGGCTGTTACTTGCCAATAAAAGCCAATTTGAATTCTGCATAGTTTTGGCACAGTGCCACCTAGTGGTCAGGAGATATTTTATGCTATTATATTTTATTTTATCCAACAATTTGTGAACTGTATAGCCAAAAATCACAATCGAGCAGCATAATTAGTTGACTAATACACAATTTTGCCATCACTGCTATTGTTAAAACACTTGACATGTTTTGAGCCCTCAAGGTACTCAAAATGTGACACTACTATGAATACCCTACACCTATGTAAATAGTTAAAATAACTTTAAAAATAAAATAACTTTAATAATTAAATTATATTATTCATATGTTTTGCATCCAATATAGATTTTCTTTTGTGAATGAAAAATTGGCAATGAGTACTTGGAGATTTAAAAAAAATATATTATTATTGTGTTCTAATTTCTCAGTATGACTATTGCGCAGATGAGAACCCTTAAAAACAAATGAAGCAATACAACTCATTTAATTATGAAAGAATCAAACAATTCAGAAAAATAATCCTTACAGTATGACTTTAGATGCCATGACTTTTAGGTGAGCCTACTGTATATGGGTCTGGCCCATTCAGATTGAGGTAATACCACTCAAAAACAATTATGTTTACACTTTAGGCCATACATTTGGACTTGTTTATCAAGTACACTTGCTCTGAATGAATATGATTAACTAACTGGTAAAGCTGCATACTAGCATTTTTCCAACTCATATTTTTGACCTTTTTACTTTGTCAAAAACATGTCTATCCCTATTTTTATTCTTTGTATTAAAACATTATTGTCTTTAGTTTAAGTGTAGCTCCATGGTTCACTCACTTTAACGTTTCTGACCTTCCCACTGCTTCAGATCATCTTTAAAGGTTTCCTCAATTGAACTGTACATATGCGTGACTTATTCGACTAAGCTGCAATTCTTTCTGAGAAAACTGTGGAAACCTCAAATATTTACTTAAACCATCTGATAACAGCTAATCACCGAGAATGTGAGTAATGAGTAGTACTGAATCCCTGAGCTGACTTCAGTGCTGTGTTTGTGCCAGTTAGAGCTCATCTGCTCCACCCACGACCCCTTAACATGTTTCTCTTGGCACCTGTCGGAAATAAGATTTACAAAACACACATTATTAATAAAAGGAGAATTCTCCTCATATTTTCTCTGATCCCCTGTGGCATCCCCCCAGTTGTTTTCCCCACACATTCTTTAATTGTCGAAATCTGCAAGGGATCATAGATGATGTTCTGGATTCCAGATTTCGAAACGGTGCCTGACGCTGGCATTACTGGAACTTTTGGCCGCTTAGGAATGCGAAGCGGTGTGTTTCGAGAAAGTGATGTGCAAAAGCTAGTCACCCTTATCCATGCGCTCTTGGAAAGGAAAACACGGGAAAACTGATAGGACTCCTGAGAATGTGAGGATATTCGCTGAGTAATATGTTTTTCTTTTTTGGCTACCACTGATTGTTTTCACAGAAGGGCCGACATTTTTTTTTTTCAGCGTGCCTGATGTTATTTATTTATTTTTTTTGGCTAAAGTTGAAATTGTAGGTTTTTATAGAAAAAAGTTGCACGTCAGTGTGGATAGCCTAGTGGTTTAGCACATGGACACGTGGCGCAGCTGTCGCTGTGGCGATCCAACTTCGATTCCTGTCTTGTGGTTATTTTCCCGAACACTCTCGCTTCTCTCTACCTCTTCTTTTTGGTAATCTCTACTGTCCCATCAACAAAAAGAAGAAATAATTGCACATTATGTGTGGGATTTACTTATTTTGAACAACATTTTTGAGGGTGGTGTGATTTCTTGATGCGTAAAATCATACTTTTTGGCTCCATTAATGAAATACACAACATCAAGAGATTAGAATTATTAGCCATCCTGAATTATTAGCCCCCCCCCTGTATATTTTTCCCCCAATTTCTGTTTAACTGATTTTTTTTTACAGATTCATTCATTCATTTTCTTTTCGGCTTATTAATCCGGGGTCGCCACAGCGGAATGAACCACCAACTTATCCAACACATGTTTTACACAGCGGATGCCCTTCCAGCTGCAACCCATCACTGGGAAACATTCATACACACCCATTTACACTACGGACAATTTAGTTTTACCCAATTCACTTATACTGCATGTCTTTGGACTTGTGGGGGAAACCTGAGCACCCGGAGGAAACCCACGCCAACACAGGAAGAACATGTAAACTCCACAGAGAAACGCTAACTGATCCAGCCGGGGCTCGAACCAGCGACCGCCTTGCTGTGAGGCAATTGTGCTACCCACTGCTCCACCGTGCTGCCCTTTTTTAACAGATTTCTAAACATAATAGTTTGATCTGTAGACAATCAAAAACAAATATTGCTTAAGGGGGCTAATAATATTGACCTTAAACTGCTTTTATTCTAGCCAAAATAAAGCAAATAAGACTTTCTCCAGAAGAATAAAATGTTATAGGAAATACTGTGAAAAAATCCTTGCTCTGTTAAACATCATTTGGGAAATATTTGAAAAAGAAATTCACAGGAGGGCTAATAATTTTGACTTCAACTGTATATTGGCAAGTGCATTAATTCTTTATGAAGCTAGTCTGAAAATTGTCCCTTGCACTGGTTCCATTTTCAGAACCTTCCTCTAATGGATTTTAAAGGTGCAATCTGTAATGACTATACCAGCACTACTTGCAGCAGGATTTGGATTCAACTTGTGAATTTTGACAGGCCCACCATCATAAGAATATATAATATTAATGCTATTTTTAAGGTGATACGTCATTGTAATACCAGTAATGGCCTGTCACTTTAAGCATTTATGGATTGGTCTGTTAAATATATGGCCTCATTTAAACAGTGCTTAAATGTTATGTATATGTGCACATGGGGTTTAAAATCCATCTGTAAACCATATGTAAAACTTTGCAATGTGGCCAGTCAGATATAATCAGATCAGCATACGATTTTGATCTGCAAACTAAACAATTACATTTAGATTTCAAAAGATTTAATAATGGGTGGCTCAGTGGTTAGCACCGTCGCCTCACAGCAAGAATGTCACTGGTTCGAGTCTCGGCTGGGCCAATTGGCATTTCTGTGGAGTTTGCATGTTCTCCCTGTGTTGGTTTGGGTTTCCTCCGGGTGCTCCGGTTTCCCCCACAGTTCAAAGACATGCGGTATAAGTGAATTAAATAAACTAAATTGGCAGTAATTTATGAGTGTGTTTGTGTGTGGATGGGTGTTTCCCAGTACTGAGTTGTGGCTGGAAGGGCATCCGCTGCATTAAACGTATGCTAGAATAGTTGGCGGCTATGGCGAAATCTGATAAATAAGGGACTAAGCTGAAGGAAAATAAATGAATGAATGAAGATTTAATCAAGCAAGTGTGCAACCACCTATGCCTAAAATCACTCTACTCTGACCAGGCACATGTAGTTTTCAGAGTCTAGATCAGGGGTGCCCAAACTTTTTCTTATGAAGGGCCAAAACCCAAACTTGATTGAGGCTAGTGGGCCGGAGGTAAATATAGTTGCCATGGGTAATTTCCAAATTTATTTAATAATATTCAAAAATAACTAGAAAGCATTGCTTTATAATAACTAATACAGCATATATATTTTTTTACATTTTATAGTGAACTTATTACAGTAAAAACAAAAACAATCTCATTTATAACAGAATGGAGTTACACTAGTTTTTGCCTTGATTTGCTCACCGATGTCTTCTGCACAGTCCTCTATCCATCGAGTGACATTATTTAATGTATATTTTTAAAAATCAGATTCATTTACAACATTTAATTGAAACATTTCATTTCAGTTTGCTTTTTTTGTAGCTCAGCAATAAAACAAACAAAAAAGGTTACGTCAGATTAAAAATGACGATCTTTTTTAAAGGCATTCACCCCCAACCCCAAACAAATTAAAGGTTACAATGGGCCAACTTGTTTGGGCATCACTGGTCTAGATAGATATGTTGCTTAAAGAAAAGTGTATTTCCATTCTAAATGTTATCATACTATATAAATTTCCTTTTATGAACAAGGCGGGAATAAACTTAGCATAGCATTTAAAAAATGCTGGATTTTGACAGGACACATATCACTTTATTAGGCAAACCTTGCTACACTTATTAACTATAATAAATCATCACTGCATAAATTAAACAAGGTGCTGACAATATCCATCGACCATGGATTCTCGTCCATACTGACATCACAATTTGCTGCAGGCTTGTCGGTTGCACATTTATGAGGCAAATTTCTTTTTCCACCATATTCTGACTGTATAATGGCCTAAACTGAACTCAATGGCCAATTCTCCATTCTAATGTGCAGAAAATTTTTTCAAAGTTTGCAAAAAAAATAAATAAATTCCCATATGTAAATTTGGTGCATTTCCATCAAATTGTTAGAATGGCTGATGTATTGATGTATTGGTAACCTAGTAAACAGGGCAAGCATATGGAGACAGCTGATTAGTTATTTGTGTTTGCTATCTCAAAGTTTACATCTCAAAGTTTATTCAGCATTTTTTTTATTGCTTTTCAAAGTAAAACAAAGTACACAGAGCAGGTTTAACAATAAACATGACAAAACAAAAGCACAAACTGAGATTAAATATAGATGTATGTAATTATGTGAGGTGCTAGTGCTTGTGTGTGTGTGTTATGGGCATTGAACGTACAGCTCTAAATTGTGTATGAGTTTTGAAGTTGGAAAGGAGGAGTTAAAGAAAGAAGAGGGAAGGAAATAAAAAATAATAGGAAATTACAATAAAGAGAAAAAAACATTAATAATAACAGAAAGCAAGGGGGTGTGTGCAAGAGTGTGTGGGTTTAGTTCAGGGCGGTTGAAATATATTAAGATATTGAAGAAATGGATTCCAGATGTTGGTAAAGATGGACATATTTTTATGTGTGAATGTGTAATTTTTTCTAATGTAATATATTCTGTAAGGAGATTGGTCCAGTTATTAATATGAATGCAATTTTTAGTTTACTAAAGTTTATTAAAATGGTTTTACTCAGCAAATTTGATTCCATCTCACATTATTTGCATTATTTACCTTTTTGTTTAAGTCCAACACCACCTCAATCAACTTTATTTGTGAATTAAGTTATTTTTTATTAAAATGTTGTATCATCACTCAGTTTTCATGCAACACTTCAAAATACATTATCACACGGTTGTTGGAAACCCAGCTATTGTCATATTAAAGAAAATAGTTTAAGATTATTTAACCTTAAATTGTGGCATGGCATGTTATCCTACTGTAACTATTCATCATAAGATGTCTCCTTTATCTGCCCCATACTTTTTGTGTTAAAGGTCCCATGAAATGCTTTGTTTGTAATCTTAATGTTTGTAATCTTAATGTTTGACGTAATCTTAACCGAAACATGAAGAGGGGGTGGGACATAGTGTAGCTCCTCCCCTTTTTAAAAACAGCCAATAGCGTTTTGTTTTACCACAGCTCTGCAAGTGAGAGTGGTTGAGCTCAAGCGCATCAAATGAAAAGCAAATGAGAAGCGTCTTGAAGGGGGCGGGGCATGGCAGATACTAGAGAGCATTTGATTGGTCAATATTTGATGAGAAACTGAAGTATGAGATGATGTGAATAAAATTGTTGATCCATTTAGGCAGAAGTGACAAACTCCATCTTTTAAGCACAAATTTTGTCACTGTTTTGGAGTACACTAGCTTATAGATATCCTAAAAACTAACAATACTGATACTAACATCTAAAAAACTTTATTTTATTACATGGAACTGTCTCTATTGACAAGACGATGAGTCCGATGTAATTAATTAAGGGGAGCTGGAAAATATGTAGTTGTGGTGTGCCTCCATAAACAGGGTTGGGAAACACTGGGATATACAATGGTCTTAAAGGGACGCACTTGGTCAACAACAATAGTAAGGTACTGTAGGCTGTCATGTTTAAACAATGTCAAGTTGTTTATGTTAATGGGACCAAGAAAACCTCCCCCCACATCATGTGGTTTACACCAAATTCTGAGCCTGTAATCAGAATGTTACAGCAGAAACCGAGACTCATCAGACCAGACAACTTTTTTCCAATCTTCTGTTTTCCAATTTTGGTGATCCTACACAAACTGTAGCCTTAGATTACTTTTTTTTAACTGTCAGGAGGGCCCATTGCAGTCTTCTGCTGCTTTAGCCCATCTGCTTAAGGGTTTGAAGCAAGGGTCACCACTCTTGGTCCTGGACATAGCCAGCGTCCTGCATATTTTAGATCAAACACACCGAAATAAGTTAATCAAGGTCTTACTAGGTAAACTTGAAACTTCCACTCACCTGTTTTGAGGCAAGTTGGAGTTAAACTCTGCAGGACAACATTCCTCCAAGATCAAGATCCCCTAAACCCAACCATAGCTGTAAATTATTCCCAAAACCAGAGGGGAATAATCGTTGGATAACAATCATGTAGAAGTGCATAAACCTAACCGTAAGCCTAAACTTAACATAGACTGTAAACGTATCCTTTAATTCTTATTGGCTGATTGGAATGTTAACATAGATGTTAATCCAGGAACATGTCCTACTTGGTGAAAACAGGTGACCCCTGGTTTGAGGCGTTGTTCAGTCATAGATGCTCTTCTGCATACCTTGGCTGTAAAAATTGGTCACTTGGCTCAGCACAAACCAGTCTTGTCATTCTCTTATGACCTCTGAAATTATAAATGAGTATTTCCATGCACAGAACTGCTGTTCATTGATGATTTCTCATTTTCTGACCAGTCTCCGTAAACCTTACTGAATACTGAAATACTGAAGGGAATGTGATCTGGAATTGACCACCAAGTGATCAAGGGCAGTGTCAGGCATGAAAGTGTTTTCCAAATATAACAAAAAAAAGTATATAATGAGCAATCTATCAAAGTATTTAGAGAATTAAATGAAGACAAATCCAAATTTTCACAATACCCAAGCAAGCCTAAGTTTAAAATGTTCTTTAACTATTAGGAAATCCTATGGTACAAAACAACATGCCTTGCAAAAAAAAAAAAAAAAGTAGGAAATGACCACTGTGATTCTGTTGCCCTTTGTCCCTTTAGAGTCAAACTGACTCACTGTAGCATGCTGAGACCGATGTGTAAGAATCAGCAGCTTTTGCCTGTCTGGTTTTCATTCACATTTATTACCATCTACGACAACACTGGCTGACCTACTCCAACATAAATAACATAGCGTAGGTTTGGTGGAGACGAGTAAATGTTCACTTAAGGCCCAAAATTATACGGCACATGAACTGTACACACTCACAGTCTGTCTGCTATGCAGGAAATAATACATGTTTACCTGCCTCCAAAATCCAGTCACATTTTGGATTGATTGGCTTAATAACACAACTGTCTTTGGGAACAAGAGATATTTATGATCATCAAGTGAATGCTATGTGTGAGAAACAAAGTAAAATAAAATACACATTAATTCATTAGTTGCATAAAGGTTGGGTGATTTAATAACTGTTAAGCCTCTTTAGGTTTGTTTGAAACACTGAAATGAAATAAGTATCGGACTATCATTTTAGACCTTTACTTTAATAATGATCGTTCATAATATAAAGTGGCAGATTCTGATAAAGAAGGAATTTGTAATGAAGCCTAATCACTAACATGACTAACATGCTAAAAAGACCACCTTAAGTCAGTATGAATTTATGGGTTGATGAAAAGATGAAACTTTGTTGACTCAAAAATAAAAATAAAAATCTGTTATTAAATAGTCCTGAGACCCTTTGAGACCTTCGTTCACCTTCAGAAAACAAATTAAGATATTTTGGACAAAATCAAAGAACTTAGAACAGAGCCTTGTGGCACTCCATACTTTAAACATTATCAAAATCCATATTTCTTGCATTATTTACCTAAATCTACCCAGGCCCAGCACAGTAAACCATACAGTACCTTGATGTTAAAATATTTAGTATTATAGGCTACATGTGAGATATGTTCCCATAGCTCAAAGTGTAGATTGTGGTTACTGTACTGTCAAAACTAAAGTCAATTCCAATAGAGTGGTGAAATGATGTTATTTTGTCTGTCAAATTAGTTAAGGTGATGTAACATTCAGCTACTACTATAATGACATTTTCAGAAGCAACAAACACAATCTATGTTTGAAATTGAAACAGAGTGAAATGGACTTGTAATTACAATTATTTACAGAGGAACTTTTGCTGCTCCTGACGTTTCGTGTTTATTTACAACCCCCAAAATCTACAGCTGGATATGTTTAGCTTTCAACTTTGATTTTTTCAACACGTCTAAACATAATAGTTTTATTAACTAATTTCGAATAACGAATATCTTTGCCATGATGACAGTACATGATATTTTACTAGATATTTTTCAAGATACTAGTAATCAGTTTAAAGTGCAATTAACTAGGTTAATTAGGCAAGTTAGGGTAATTAGGGAAATATATTGCTAATGGGGTCTAATAATATTGACCGTAAAAATGGTTTACATTTTTTAACTGCGTTTATTCTAGCCGAAATAAAACAAATAAGACTTTCTCCAGAAGAAAAAATATTATAGGAAATACTGTGAAAAATTCCTTGTTTATACTAAAAAATATATATATATACAAGCAATATTTAAATTTTGAACATTTTATATCACACAATGTATTATCAAAAGAATAAATAATGTATTATATCAGGTAAAGCATAGAACTCTGAGATTATTTTGCTACATTCACTATTTTTGTTGAAATACAACACTTGTATGACACACTTTACTGCCGTCTTAATTCAGATCATGTGAACTGTAGCCTATATAGTTGGCTCATCTCTTGTCGTTAATTGCCTCTCTTGCGGTTGGCTGCTGATTTGCCCATTCTAATAACGCCAATTGCTCCGGAACACGCAGATACCCTGCTGCCACTTATCATTAGTCACAAAGACTTGTGTACAGCTCACAAACAGAAAAGTCGTTGTAATTTGTGGTGTGCAAGTGTACTGGCTGGCCCTGTGCAGGAGCAGTTCTGGAAGCTGTCCCATCTGCATTAATGGGGCATTAAAATGAAATGGACAGTTTTTCAGAGAAACGGATGGTACAAGTGGGAGAAAAAAAAATCCCCAGTGTCCAGTCAGAGAGAACCATTAGTCTGACAACTGGGTAAGTTGTTTTGGTCTGGGGCTTGGCAACAATGTTTTCTATACAACATAATTTTTTAATTAACACTTATAATTGTTTTGATTGTTCATTTGTTTTTTGAGTGAACTGCTGAAACAATATTATCACTGCCGTCTTACTTCAGACTATGCTATTATTTTGATAATTATTGAATATTTTGCTGATTAATCAGCATTATTCAGCTTTTGATATTAATTTAAATACTGTTTAATAATGTATAAAGTAAATACATAAAAACTATATAAGGTATTTTTTTTTATGTTCTTTATTCAGTTCTTTTCTGTTTAATAAGAGGGCGGCACGGTGGCTCAGTGGGCTCACCTCACCTCAGTTGGCTCACCTCACAGCATGAAGGTCCTGCTGGGCCAGTTGACATTTCTGTGTGGAGTTTGCATGTTCCCCCCGTGTTGGCGTGGATTTCCTCCAGGGCGCTCCAGTTTCCCCCACAGGCCAAAGACATGTGGTATAGGTGAATTGAATAAACTAAATTGGTGTGTGTGTGTGTGTGTGTGTGTGTGTGTGTGTGTGTGTGTGTGTGAGTGTATAAGTGTTTCCCAGTACTGGGTTGCGGCTGGAAGGGCATCTGCTACGTAAAACATATGCTGAAATAGTTAGCGGTTTATTCTGCTGTGGCGACCCTTGAAATAGAGACTAAGCCGAAGGAAAATGAATGAATGAATGGATGTTATACAGTCATTCATGTTTTTATTTTATACTTTATTTTTAAATGTACAAAGCAACATAAACTCTAGCATTCAATCATCTCCAACTGAAAAGAACTCAATTGAAAAGCCCATAACTCATATGGAGTTCTCATTCTATACCACACCACAGATTCCTAGAAATAGTTATTAAAATGGTTAAAATGTCAGGAGACCTAGAAAAAAACATGGGAACAAAAGAAAACCGCAGACATGGTACTATAAAAGAGATGTGTGAGGTCTTGCACAAGTTCTTGGTTGCACCAAATATTATTAACGACTCGTCCAGTGACCACATGAGATTTGGTCTGACAATTTAAACTGGCCTAAGACATTCTAATATAATATTTTATTACTCATTGCTATGATGTGGGGCCTCACAGTGGCGCAGTGGGTAGCACGTTCGCCTCACAGCAAGAAGGTCGCTGGTTCGAGCCTCGGCTGGGTCAGTTGGCATTTCTGTGTGGAGTTTGCATGTTCTCCCTGTGTTGGCGTGGGTTTCCTCCGGGTGCTCCGGTTTCCCCCACAGGTCCAAAGACATGCGGTATAGGTGAATTGGGTAAGCTAAATTGTCCGTAGTGTATGTGTGTGAATGGGAGTGTGTGGATGTTTCCCAGAGATGGGTTGCAGCTGGAAGGGCATCCGCTGTGTAAAACATATGCTGGATAAGTTGGCGGTTCATTCCGCTGTGGCGACCCCAGATTAATAAAGGGACTAAGCCGAAATGAAAATGAATGAATGCTATGATGTGAAAATAGAGGAAACATACATATCTATCTCAGAGTTTTGTTTTAAACATGTTCTGACTTCAAACTGAGCTACAAAACGTTTGCCTTTTTTTCTAAATTGACCTAATATATTGACACTAGCACTGACAAACGTAAAGAAAAGTAATAGAAGATTATACCGTAAAGACCTGTTAAACAACAATAACGACAGACTGACTACCATCCTTTCCTTAATTTTCCTTCAGCTTAGTCCCTTATTTATCAGGGGTCGCCACAGCAGAATGAATCGCCAACTATTCCGACATATGTTTTATGCAGTGGATGCCCTTCCAGCCGGAACCCAGTATTGGGAAACACCCATAAACTCTCACATTCACACACACACACACTCATGCACTATGGCCAATTTAATTTACCCAATTCACCTATAGCACATGTCTTTGGACTGTGGGAGAAGCCAGAGCACCTGGAGGAAACCCACGCAAACATGGGGAGAACATGCAAACTCCACAGAAAAATGCCAACTGGCCCAGTGCAACTCAAACCAGTGACATTCTTGCTGTGAGGCAACAGGACTGACTGCCATATCAACTTTATTTTGCTCACTTACTGAATCAGGTTGCTGCCAACTGGCTGAACTTTTGCACACGTTCAGATACCTATCACTACGGTACCCATCACTGCACAAGAGGCATGTGATATTCAATCCAGTTTAATCTTGATTCATTTAAAATGGGGTGCATGATACTAGACTGCTAGCTGATGAATTTGCTTATCAGTATCTTCAATAAAAAAATAACTCTAATATCTTATTGCCTCCCCAGAATATGAAGAAACCAAATCAGACCTTCCTCAACAACAAAAAAAAAAAAACGCACACACATTCAACAAATGAAAAAAAAATGTTTTAAATATTCTTAAAATATTCTCATTCATTTCTTCGGCTTAGTCCCTTTATTCATCAGGGATCGCCACAGTGGAATGAACTGCCAACTTATCCAGCATATGTTTTACACAGCAGATGCCCTTCCAGCTGCAACCCAGTACTGGAAAACATCCATACACACCCATTCACACACATACACTATGGCCAATTTAGTTTATTCAATCACCTATACCGCATGTCTTTGGACTGTGAGGAAGCACCCAGAGGAAACCCACGCAAACACAAGGGGAACTTGCAAACTCCACACAGAAATGCCAACTGACACAACCGGGACTTAAACCTGCAACCTTCTTGCCTTCTTGCTGTGATTATTTCACTCTAAAATGAAAATGATGTTAACAATTGCTCATGTCATTCTAATCCCCTGAAACCTCTCAACACAAATTAAGATATTTTAGATGAAATTTAAGAGCTCCCACATCCTCTATACACAGAAATGTTCTCTTTCAAAGTCTCTTTCAAAATTTCCATTTGACTTCAGTGATTCAGTTGTAATCATACAAAGCTCCCAGAACACTAGTGCACCAAAAGTAACTCTTGCATCTAAAGAGATAGGTGAACAAGGTTGTTTTTATAGTTTTTTTTGCCGCACAAAAGTGTTCTTGCAGCTTCATTTGATTCAGTTGAACCACTGAAATCACATAGAATATTTTGACAATGTTTCCTTTTCTGGACTTTAAATGTCTCAGACATTTTCTGTATATTGAGGATTAGGGACTTTCCTTTGTGTTCTGAAGATGAACAAAGGTCTCAGGCAGGGGTCACCATGTTTGGTCCAGGAGGGCCGGTGTCCTGAAGAGTTCAGCTCCAACCCTAATGAAACACACTTGAACAGGCTAATCAAAGTCTTACTAGGTATACTTGTAACTTCCATACAGATGTGTTAAGGCAAGTTGGAGCTGAACTCTGCAGGACACCAATCCTCCAGGATCAAGTTTGGTGACCCCTGGTCTATAGATTGGAATGACATGTCATGAGGGTGAGTAATCAATAACAGATTTTTTGGGTGAACTAATCCTTCAATCCTATATTAGCACTCACAGCAGGGTCTTTCAGTATTGGTGTTTATTGTAATGTGTGGACTGCAGTTATGTTGTCTTTTACATTAGATGCTCAAACTCAACTCAAATGACTGAGATCAACTCAACCTCTCAAATGACTGAACTACTATAGTATGATGGATCATTCGGGAAATTAGCAATGTACTGTAGTGACAACCATTTCCCTATCTCTCTTGGAGATCCATAGTCTGAACCACGTTAGTTAAAATGCAAAATTTTAATAATGACACTCCTCAAGAGGGTGGAGTATTTTATTTTTATTGTGGGCCACCTCAGCACTCGCGATACTCCCGGTTCTAGTGGCCGCCAGTCTGACAGCTCCTAAAGTGGTACCAGAAAGTTGTTAGCTCCCAAGATTTTTACAAATTCTGAGTCTCTCCTTGTCCTAGTTTCTGTTTCCATGTTTAAAGTTTCACCCTTACCTAAGCTACAAGAACCTTGTCTTGAAGATATATAATAATAGTGTTGAGGACTTAATTCGACTAATTTCTTAGCAAATTACTTTTAAATCTCATTGATTTTTTTCCACCAAATGATGATTGGGCCTACACACATTCATAGGCACACTTTGGACTTATTTCTGTCATTTGGTTTAGTTGTCAAGAACATTATTATTGAGGACTTTATAGTATTGAATCATGATCCAGTTTCTCTTCATGGCTTGCCAAGTAAGTTTTGCACGGGTAAAAGATACTAACGCCTAGTATACGTGGAATTTAGTGCAGCGTTTATGGAGACATTGCATTGTGTGAATATGGACCTTCCATCTCCAGATCTTAGTATCAAGGAAGCTGTTCATTTATTTTTATTCAGTTTGTGCTAAATTTTTAGATTGGGCTGCCCCTTTGAAGGTGGTATGTAGAAAACGCAGGTCTTCCAAAACACAGTGTAGGAGATGTGAGCGCAAATGGAAGAAAGAGAAGTTACAAATTTCTTATGAAATGTTGCAAGGCTCAAATTTCAGCAATGTCCGGGGCCAGATATCCTTCGAAGGTTATTGAGCATAAACATCACAGTCCAAAAGTTCTTTTCACATCAATTAATTCATTCTTGAAACCTTGATTTGAGGTGTCTTGTGATATACCCAGGGGGTTTGTGTAATTATCGTTTACATTAGTTTTGTTCAGTGTATATAAGAAATCTGTAACAATATACAACACTGTCCATATATGTTTTTGGATACTCATGTAACTGATGTAATGTTGTCTAGCTTTGATCCAATTTCTTTATCCATGCTTGTAGATATTGTTTTCAAGCTTAAGTCAACATTCCCTCCTCAAGATATAGTTCCAACAAAGCTACTAAAGAGAGTCATTGAGTTGACTGGCCCATTTGTATTATTAATAATTAATACGAGTTTGTAATTGGGAATCGTTCCATCTTATTGGAAACATGCAGTTGTACAGCCTTTAGTGAAGAAATCAAATCTAAATAAGAGTGTTTTGTCCAATTATAGACCCATTTCAAAGCTGCTTTTTTAAATTGTAATTAAACAACTGGAGTCCTTCCTTACTGAAACCGCTATTGTTGGGGCTTATAAGTTGGGGTTTAAAAAGTTAGTCCCTTATTTATTAAGGGTCGCGACAGCAAAATGAACCGCCAACTATTCCAACTATACAGCGGATGCCCTTCCAGCCACAACCTAGTACTGGGAAACACCCATACACTCTTGCACGCACACACTACCACCAATTTAGTTCATCCATTCACTTATACCTCATGTCTTTGGACTGTGGGGGAAACCGGAGCACCTAGAGAAAACCCATGCGAACATGGGGAAAACATGCAAACTCCACACAGAAATTCCAACTGGTCTAGCTGGGACTCAAACCAGCAACCTTATTGCAGTGAGGCGACAGTGCTAACCACTGAGCCACTGTGCTGCCCTCATTTGACAAAATCTACAGTGAGATTTGAAATAGCTCGACTGGAAATCTAGGTATTTGTAGCAATTTCTTGAATTGGATTCAGTCTTATCTGCAAGACAAAAGTTTCTCTGTTGAGATGGGAGATATGTATCGACCTTGGCTCCATTTTCCTGTGGTATTCCTCAAGGATCTATTTTAGCACCATTTTTTTCCGTTGTTTATTCTATCACTGGGATTCTACCACCTAATTATATTTGTAATAATGAAAATTGTGATCTTAGTTGGGTAACAACGGTCTTGGGAAACGCACCCCCCACTCTCAGGAATAAAGGTACAAAAGCTGTCACTGGGGTGGTACCTTTTTAAAAGGTATCCTTTGGGACTTAAAAGGTCCACACTGATACCTTAAGGTTACCACAATGTATACTTTTTTTCCTTTAGAGGTACTAATGTGTATCTTGAAGGTACAAATGTGGATCTTTAAGGTACCAAAGTGAATCTTTTGACGTCTTTGTACCTTTATTTCTTAGAGTGCAGGATGGGGGGAAAAGGGCACTTAAAGCAATAATATCTACGAAATTCTAACAATATTGTTGAATGGGGAATTTTTTTTAAAACTATACATTTGTCATTATAGTTATCGTCCTATAAGGGACCTTTACTGTATGCAACAATTGTCTCAATTGTTACTTCTCCAATTTTAGGGGAAACATCTGGGTCAAAGTTCATACTGAAAATAAACCTGAAACTGAAAGCTCCATTAATTCTGTGAAAAGGACAGTACAGTGTTCTTCTTGGGTCCAGTATGTGGGCATGATTCATCTAATCATTCAAGCCAACAGCGTGTCCAACTTAACAAAATGAAAATGAATGCCTCGTTAACAATTAGGCCGTATCTTGTTCCCGCCGAAATCTGCAAAACAATTCTTGAATTACACTCGCTCAATTTGAATTGCACACCCTACAGATGATAGATAATTATTCTATCAAAAACCCTTTCATCTCAGCTGTTTATCAGGGTAATGATTAGACTATAAACCAGTCGGTGATATCTCCGAAATTGCACGTGTTGCTCAGTAACTGTGTGACCTCTCTGGCATTGAGCCACTGAGAAACTGTACAGTATAACCTTCAGTAGTTGCAGCGTAGTGAGCTCATGTAGCTTTTTCGCACACTATAGGCCATGACAAAAAAAGGTGCAACAAAATGTTTCTGCATTTAATTCTTTGTACTTCACTCTTCACTTCGTCTTTTTCCAGAACCCATATAGATCCTTCATTCATGGCTGGTATTTAGAATGTGGTTAGTTTCGCATTTCCACAGCATCATTTTTAATCATAGTGTTTTTGTGTTGATGGCCAGAACTATGGTTACTGTAAATATTTTGACCATGTTTGGCATGTACAACTACATTTCATTTCTCGTATAAAAACAATTCCCGGTTATTTAACCGCAGCATGGCAGGTAGACCGATAACTAATCTTGTGGCTGAATTTTAGGTTAGCGGTAGCTTAACATCAGTGACGTGTGGTGGACTTATGACATGAGGAGACAAAGTCCACCCTTTGGGTTTGAGTTTTTTGTTAATTCACGTTCCATGTGAAAGACAATATGATCTTTCTTATCAACAAACAACACATATTACCATGTTTTATACACAAAAACTAAATTCAGAAAGCAATACTAAAGGTAGCTTATATCAATAAAGGCATCACATATATTATGTACGTATACAAAGACAAGTTAAAACCACATCAGTTACATCAGTTTTCTATTAAAATTAATAAATAATAACAATACAGTTAATAATTAGTATTAACAACATAAGATAACAACAAAAATGCATTAATACTTTTTATTAATATAATAATACTTATCTTTTCTTTCTAACTAATTATTATTTAGATGGGAGTAATGTATGCTGAAAACTTTGCCGTTTTGCTATGACATGAATTAGTAATTTAAATAGAAATAAATAGAAATTCTCAGATTAAAAATTTATTTTATTTTGAAATAATATTTCACAGTATCATTGCTTTTTTATGAATACAGTCTGAACATACTGTTGATCTGGTGTTTATGTTGCACATCATCAAAAACAATGTCTTCAGCATTTGGTTTAATTGCAGGAGAAAATTTGTGACATTGGTGTCCATTGGGAAGATGCTTAGCTTGCTTATTAATAACAGATTTAGCTTAAAAAAAAGAATAGCATAGCATAAATTCTCATCTATATGCACAGTCTACAGAACAAACACGATTCCATGATAACCTTGATATAACACAATGTAATAGTAAGCCAATAAGCCATCTCAATAAGCCATTAAAGTTATTAAAGTTATAGCAGCACATTCATAGATTATTAGAGATATATAGAGTACAGATGCAAATGGCTGCCTTTATTTGTGCAATAATAAATGCAGGCAGTCACAGGATGTATGCGCGTTTGTGTAACATACTGTAACCGTGTAGAACATACTTTCATTGTGCTGCACGTAATAGTCAAGTGTAGTACATTTTGTGAGAAGCTTTATTTACCTCAGCTTAACTTAATGAAAATGTAATAAATGGGTCTAAGGGGCTGGATTTCTTTTATTGTCAAATACCAATGTTGACAGGTATTACCAAAACTAATTTTGCAAATGAATGTTTGCAGAATTGGTGCAAATATTACATTGACGGCAACTACTTGATTGCATTTTTTTTCTTTTTTTATTTGACTATCCACTACCTCTTTTGCCTCTGGAGAAAAATGTCCTTGCTCAGCATGTTCTTGCACCTTGTGACACATTTAGACTCAAAACTGCTGATTTGGATACTAGTAATGTTCCACACCTGTTTATCACAGGTGCATACTATGCCAACAGTACCTGTGAAAGTGACATGTCCCCACAGAAGCCCTAATGACCCAACGTTTCTGTTGTTGAAAGCTGGGAAGTTACCTTCAAAAACGAAAAATCGCACGGCAGTTCATTATGCTGTTCATTCTAAGAAGGTAATCAGTGATGGTTTGTGCTGCTATATCATGGCATTTCCTACTTGTGCTAGTTGGACGTGTCACTACCAAGGACTACCAAACCATTCTGGAGGACCATGTGCACCTAGTGGTTCAAACATTGTATCCTGAAGGCAGTGCCATGTATCAGGATGATAATGCACCAAAACACACAGAAAGACTGGTGACAGAGTGGTTTGATGAACATGGAAGTGAAGTTGAACATCTCCCATGGCCTGCACAATCATCACATCTAAATATATTTGAACCACTTTGGGGTGTTTTGGAGGAGCGTGTAGGGAAATGTTTTCCTCCACCAGCATTACGTAGTGACCTGGTCACTTATGAATACTATTGAATGATTGTGATTTAAAACCAGGCATTTAATTTTCATTGTCCCAACCCCTGTAAGTAGTCATCATTTGAAATGGATCAAAACCATTCATCAAATTTGTCCTAAAACTTTTGAACAACAATATTGTCTTAGGACAATACTGAACTTTTTTGATCCGCTTCAAACGTTTGACTACTGTAAATGGTTTGTTTGAGTTTTAGTAAATATTATAGTTTAGAATAGGAAACACTTCTATAATTTAGAGGAAAGGAACACATTTAATTGTAGCAGAATTTGCAGTTAACACTTTTGCACAAAAATAACATGCAACCAAATAGTCTGGTACTGTTTGGAAAACAGGCAATAATTGAAAATCAGGTATTAAGTTTCATCTGTGGGAAACACGTTTTTGTCGTTTCAAAGTGACAAAATATGTATTTACACAAGCAGTTTAAATGTAGTTTGAAACTAGGGCTGGGTGAGCATGTGCGTTCTGATGGAGTACAATTTACTACACAGAGTCGTCGTTCACCGAAAAGCTACAAAAACAAAATCTGTTTAAATTATCATTTGATTTAATCTGTCGACAATGACATCGAGATAATCATTTTAAAATAATGACAGCTGTTTGTATCGCTTCTCAATGAACTATGGCTGTAGTATATTTACGTGCACGTAAATGCATGTAAAATTACAATATATAAGAAGTTTTTGCTTCAAACTCACCTCAAAACTACAGACCATAAATCCTTCTGTGAACCTATTCCATAGTCATGCCATTACAACATATAAGAAGTTTCTGTGAGAGCGCCCTCTGGCCTTCAGAGGAAATTGACTATAAATCACACCGTGCTTCCTTGAGAAGATGTGCACAATCGCGTTTGCAATTTCAATTTGATCAATCACCCAGCCCTATTTGAAATCAAATGTAGTTTGAATTCCTTTGGAATGCAACATTATAACTACACATAATGTTGTGTGCTTAATTTTTAAATCATTATTATAAGAAAGTGGAAAAATGGCTCAGGTTACACAGGCAAGCATGGATCCGTGGGAAAGGGAATGAAACGTTTTGTTTTTCAGGCACTATGAGGAATACCTCTGGCATGACCACATTGGCAGGAAACAGTCTCTAACTAACATCAGTACTGGAGTAACCATGAAAATAAAAGTGCACCTGTAGAATACATCATCAACTTATTGAGTGGAGACATGCACATGCATATCTGAAGTAGTATTCTTATAAGGGAACCTTCATATGGGAACTTCAACGTGTGTCTGGAACAGACTATGGGAGTACGCTAGGCGACCAATCACTCTGAAGAGTAAGAAAACAGGCCAATGAATGCCAAATGAATTGGCGGAGCTCAGCTCCACAGCTGCCAGTGATAAGCCATTAGCGGGCTATATCAACCGGCCGCAGAGAAGCAAGCATTAGAATTTTCTCTTCAGACCCTCTCACGAGACTGAAGAATCCTCTGCTCAAACTGATTTCCTGTGAGAAAAACAGTGCTACTCACCAGTGTGGGAGAAGGCGCGACAGCAGCGGTCGATCTGGGCTTCCCATCCCCTGGGCGTTTCGCTGGTGCAATAAAAGAGCAGTTTTCACTAAAAGAGCAGTATTCCCTAAGAGAGCTAAGATGTCGTTCCGACCGTGTGTCTCTGGATGCGGTGGTTTCCTCGCCCCGGATGACAGGCACGAGCACTGTATCACATGTTTGGGGGTCCAGCATGTTGAAGCGGTGCTCGCGAACAGTTCTTGCCCTCAAGTCCAAGAAATGTAAAAAGAATTTAGCTGGCACATTATAAAGCCATTAAGATTCACGAAGGTCAGAGCGGTGCTCACAAGAATAAAAATACGACTGTGTGTATATATACAGATGTATATTTTAATGCTATACAGTAGCATGTAATTTTTTTAAAGTTATTTAATTGATGACTTTCAATGTTCCGGTTTTAAAGGAATAAGATAGGAAGGCTCACATAGGGTCTAACAACCCAGCCCCTTAACTGAGCTCAGATGACAGACACCTCAGTAAGACAACTCTATACAGCAAGAGGAGGCTTAGCTTTAAACTACACTTATCAAAGAGACTCCTAAAGACCCTTAACAACTTACTAACTAGGCAGAGCTAAGGGGAATCAAGAGCTCAGCCCTTTGTAGTCTAACAATGCCATACACAACAGCCTAACAGCTTGGAACTGCTATTGAGCTGGAGCTACAGGAAGCAGAAGAAACAGCAAAATTACTCTGAAAGTCAGACTTAAAGTGTTCGCCCAAAAGATGAAAATTACATTATTAATTACTCACCCTCGAGTTATTCCAAACCCAAGAACTTAATTAGTCTTTTTTAGGTGAAATCTGAGAGCTCCTTCATATTCCATAGACAGCAAGGTCCCAGACTCATTCAAAGTCAAAGAAAAATACCAAAACTAGGTCACTGCACAGTTCTCATGAACACACACAATATACTGACATAGAGAAGTAATGGTTGAATACAGTCATTATTTTTGTTTTATGCGTGCACTGAAGTATTCTTGTAGCTTGATACTATTCCGACTGAACCATACAGTATGATTTGTTTTGAAGATGTTTTTGGTACCTTTCTGCATTTTGAACAAATCGGGAACCTTGCAGTCCATGGAGGATGAGAGAGCTCTCAGATTTCACCTAAAATTTCTTAATCTCTACTCCAAAGACGAATGAAGGTCTCAGAGGTTTGGATTGACATGAGGGTGAGTAATTCATAACATAATTTTCATTTTTGTTTGAACTAACCCTTTAAGGCTGGCAATAAATCCAGCTCAAAACAACTTCCCAGCAAAGCTCACTACTCTGAATTACCCAGAATCTGGGTGGGGGTCTAGGGAGAGGAAGCATAGCAATATTCCTCTCCAATAGCATGGGACCGGCTATAATATGAGACTCAACAGGGAAGGTGCCCACAGCTGCAGAAACTCAATTCTCATCCTTTAAAAGAGAATTTAACCTGGATTGAACTTAAAATTTTGATGACAGAATTCATCTACCTTAAAGGCTAAAACTAATTTTGTGCAAATATTTCATTCTAATATCTCAAGAAAGATTAAAGAAACAACAACAAAAAAGACTCTGCCTACAATCCCTGCAATCTATCCAGCCCTGCTGGTTTAATAGCTGCAGGGTGCAAATTGCGAGGTGTAGATACTCATGCCACAAAAGAGATCAGGGGTGTCCAAATTTGATCCTGGAGGGCCACTGTCCTGTAGAGTTTGTTTAAACTTACCTGAACACCACTGTGTGGAAGTTTCTAGTATGCCTAGACTGGACACCCCTGGGGTTAGACGATTCCCATCCCACAGAACAGAATCAAGGGTGGGGCATCACACAACAAAATCATCATAATGAAAGCATTCAGCTCAGGGAGCCGAACATGCTCCCTGCAAATACTAGATTATTATCTCTTGAGAGAGAGTCTAGCAATAATTCTTACATTGAAAGCAATGCCATGAGTACCTCCTATTCTCTCCCGAGCCAAACATGTAACGATACTTTATGTAAACATTATGTTTTATGGAACTTTATGCAAACAGCCAGTAGGTGGTGATAAGTAGGTTAGTGTCACTCTTAATGTAAGTATGTCAATAATTCATTCAACTGATTAATTTAAGCGGCTGATTAAAAAAGAAATCTAAATGAATGGATCCTTGAATCCCTGACTTAGCCGATTTGTTCAAAATATTGAATCATTGTTGAGAGATGCACTTATGTTCTGCTGCGATCTTAGTTTGGAACCAGTTTCAATAACAAAATAAAGCAAAAAATACTGTGTTTAAAATATAAGCCATTTCATGTCCGCTACTCGTTAACAACCGTTGTATAAAATTTTGTGCTGCTAAATGGTTAATCGTGAATAACTGCATACAAAACCAAAAAATTGGTATTTACATAGCATATGTTCATATTGTGTGTATTTATTATGTATATATAAACACACATACATTTAGCAATATTGAAATATACAGAAATATTGAAAATATCAAAATTGGAAAAAATAAATATATCAACATATATATTTATATATAAATTGTAATATATAATAAACCTTTTCTAAACATGCTTATATTCATGTCTATCGTTATATATACATAATAAAAAACATGTATGTATACAAACTTATCTTGGATGTGATAAATCACAATTAATTCTTTGGCAGCACTAATAAAATTATTATCAATGTCAAATTTACAATCATGATGACATTTCTCTTGTTTGTGCCATGTTGGTTAACTATGCTACACTTTAAAAAAAAAAATGCTGTTTCATGTTTCAGCTATAACCTCACACCCATCAATTGCTATTTATAGTTATTCTTTAGAGTTCTGGTCTAAACTAAACAGCCATGTAAGATTTTATGTCACAGGGCACTTATTAATTAGGTAAACATTCATTCATTCATTTTCTTTTCGGCTTAGTGCCTTTATTAATCAAGGGTCGCCACAGCGGAATGAACCGCCAACTTATCCAGCATATGTTTTACGCAGCGGATGCCCTTCCAGCTGCAACCCATCACTAGGAAACATCCATACACACACATTAACATTCATACACTACAGACAATTTACCTGCACTGCATGTCTTTGGACTTGTGGGGGAAACCGGAGCACCCGGAGGAAACCCACGCAAACACAGTGAGAAATTTGCAAACTCCACACAGAAATGCCAACTGACCCTGCCGAGGCTCAAACCAGCGACCTTTTTGCTGTGAGGCGACAGCGCTACCCACTGCGCCACCGCGTCGCCTTATTAGGTAAACATGGATTGGTAATACTTTATTTCGATAGTCCACTTTAGATATTCTATTCACTGTAAGTTACTTTGCAACTACATGTGAACTATAGTAATCATAAGAGTATTAGTAGACTTCACAGTCTGTTTCCGCAACAGACATTCTACTGACCATAAGTAACTACATGTCAGCTTATTGTAATCCTAACTCTAATTTAACAGTCTGTTACAGTAAAACTCACCTTCCGCTCTCACTCATGAAGCAAATACGAAGGTGACTGGAACTGCAATTCATTGACTGGCCACTGGGTGCTGACTACAAAAACGGAGCAAATTTAAATTAAATCCCATGTCAAATTGACCAATTTTAAGGCAGAAAAAATGTGTTTACAGTCTAGTACAAAAATGTTTTTGGTGTATATAGCTAATATTACTCTTCATGACAACTGTGAGGGGTGATGTTTTTATAACTCATTCATTTAATGTATATTAAGCCTTACAATTCTGCATAATTAAGGTCATGGCCACTTGAGAGACAGGAAGCTGCTGCTCACGGTCAGGTCACCTGAACTAATTTAAGACGCTGACCTTGGCATATATATCGTATTTATGCTTTAGTTTTATGTATATTGCTTTTATTTGTAGATTATTTCTTAGTATTATCAAATATGGGGTTGTGCGGTGGCGCAGTGGGTAGCATTGTCACCTCACAGCAAGAAGGTCGCTGGTTTGAGCATCGGCTGGGTCAGTTGACATTTCTGTGTGGAGTTTGCATGTTCTTCCCATGTTTGCGTGGGTTTCCTCTGGATGCTACAGTTTCCTCCTAAAGTCCAAAGACATGCGGTACAGGTGAATTGGGTAAGCTAAATTATCTGTAGTGTTTGTGTGTGAATGGGAGTGTATGGGTGTTTCCCAGTGATGGGTTGCAGCTGGAAGGGCATCTGCTGCATAAAACATATGCTGGATAAGTTGGAGATTCATTCCGCATGGCGACCCCTGATTAATAAAAGGACTAAGCCGAAAAGAAAATAAATGAATGAATTATCAAATATGGCATGCTGTGTATTAAATTGTGCTCACAGACCATTTTTCTGGCCTCCATTTATCCGATGTGAGATATTCTTATATAATTTGATCTATAAATATATTTATTTTAAATTGAATATTTTATTTATCATTTAGAATTTTATTTAGAACTTGAATGCACACCAGAACCCGTGAAACTGATTAGCTGTAGGCAATAAAACACTCATCTAAAATGTTATAATACAATGTTAAGCCTGGATTTTATAAATGGCCTAGCGTTTACTAGCACAGACTATACTTGAAGAATTTAGAAGTAATAGCATTTTCCTCCTGTAGAAAAACATCATCAGAATAATAAGTGGCACAGTGCATTAAATCTGTTTTTTTTATATAGACCAAACTCAGTAAATGCATTATTAATAAAGTATACAACCAAGCACATGTGTAATGAAGTGTTCGGTGTTTCACCCAAAAAAAAAAAACAATCTTAGCAAAATGCAATCAGGCATATATAGCTCAGCCCACGTCCCTCCTATGCTAACCTGGTCATTTTAAACATATATTAACAAATCACATAGTGGCTTTTAGTCTTCTTTTCAGTGTATTGCCATAGAGGCAACGTTAGCATTAGCCGTTATGCTTTTTAGGCTAATAATTTTAAGCTTGCCTTCAATTTGTTGCTACTGTAGGTATACTAGAAACTTCCTGGCAGGTGTGTTGAAGCAAGTTGAAGCTAAACTCTGCAAGACACAGCCCTCCAGGACTGAGTTTGGGCACCACTGCTCTAATTAAAGTTAGCTGACATGATGTTGCAAAGTTACTTATATTTAGAGCAATGTCAAAGTATTACTATCAAAATTAAGTGAAACGCAAATAGTTGTTAATAATCATAATTTTATAAACAAATGCAAATTAGTTTTGCTAATATAGCTTTTCTTTTATTTTAATTTTAGTTTATGTTTTAATATTAGCTTTAGCATTAATTAACAAAAGGTAATAGTTTAAAGCATTTTAATTTCTGTCAACTTGAGGCTGGGCCAAATAAGAGTTGGCCAAAGTGCACACTCTGAGAAACGTTACTTGTGGTTGGTCGGATGCACGGGATGCATTGGAGTTCCAGCCAACTATTGAAGGTGGATTGGCAGCACTGGAGAGGTTTGGCTTGGGCAAAAAGACCAACATTGGTTTTCTTGGGTAGAGCGTGGCCAGGCATTCCTATACAAGCAACAGCTCCTCTAATTACTCCTGTCTCAAAGGAAGCAAAAGGGGTCACTTCCTAGAACCAAGCAGGCTCTTCAAACAGCCATGTTTTTTTCATGCCCTTCCACTTTGTTTAAAGATTAAAGCATCTACATTTCTTGCCTTTTTTATGCATTTCTTCTTTCCAAAGGGCCTTATTTCATAATGAAATCTATTTCACTCCACATCCCACCCAATGCTTTGTTTGTTATAGCAGGAGCGCCACATAAAGACGAGATTGTATTTCTTCAGTGCTCCACAATGTGATCTAATTGTCAGTTCCTAATCAACCAGTATTGTGAAGAACGCTTTCTAATTATGTAACCATAGTTTCTGACTTGTAAACAATAGATGCACATTCAGTATTTTTGAATTATCTATAAGCACTATGGAGCATGGCATAAGCTGGCAGGGGTTGATATTATGCTGTCTTTATGTTTTATGGGTCATGCCCTCGTAAAGGATACAATAGGTTAACAGTAGGGTCAGGACAGCAGGCTTTCTAAGGACAGCTCGAAAGTTGAACAAACCCAATGACCTATTACATAAGTTTTAATGCACACCACATGCACAGAAAAGATTTGTCCACCTTTTAAGTCTTAGGATTCATTCATTACTGGATTCAACATCTCAAGCTCGAGGGAGGAACTAATCTTTTCTATTTTCAGTTCATATAGCGTATGGGGTGGCCACATGATGAGCAAACGACTCTAACCCAAGTACTTAAGAGATGACAAATATCCAGACATACTGTACATACATACTGTGTAAAACTGTAGCTTGTGGAGATTGTGACATGACAAAATAACCAATAAACCACCTGACGACAGGTGAGGAGAGCAAAGAGACCCGGGTAAACTTTTTTTTATAGAATTTGGCCTTGAATGTATTATATGTGGGACAAATCAGCTAAATTATCCAAAATAATGCAAAACATCATTGCATAATAATAGCCTGGAAAGAATCATTCTGACAATCAACATGATAAAACCATCTGAACATCAAACACCTTCTAACAAAATAAAAATCACATAGAAAAGCCAAAGCAACCACATAGCAACATCTTGGTCATCACCTAGTATGCCTCTAAAACCTACCTAAAAACATGTTGACTTCATAATATTACTAAAGAAAAACACATAGAAACCACCCTAAACAAGTATAGAATGTGTTCAAATCAGTCATTTGCAACTTCTTAACAATTACTTGGCAACCACCTAGAGTTCCCCAACCTTTTTGTTACCTCACGGCCCACTAAACCAAACCCGTATGTTTCCACAGCCCACTGCAATTTTTAAATGACCCTGTTATTTGTGGTGGGTTGGTAAGTCACTCAGACTCAAGACATAAACAATAAACATTTATAAACATAAAATGTACATAACAGGTCACCAAGGTCAGAGAGACAGAGGCTGACGTTTTTTTAAGAAAACGGGGAAACCAAAATCCAGGCAGATGTAAACATTGGGTGGGCCATCAGTCGTTCAAACTAGGCATATTTTCACAATTTTTGCCCCACTCCTGTGCAACAGTTGTGTTAGAATTGAGAAAATTAGACTTTGTTGATTGTAACTACTGTATACGGCAATGTCTGACCTGAAACTGTGACTTACAAACTACGCTTGATCAAACAAAACACTTCCACTATGTAGAAACAGGCATTCATGTGCGGAAATTCCAGCATTTGCCTTCACTTCACCATAACTGAACCCCTTGACAGCCATGTATTGAGCAAAAAATACATTTGTTTTAAATTTGTGGGTGGTTCAAATAATCTTTGAAATCAAATAGGGAATGCAAAGTAACAATTTATTACTGTTTTCACGTAAAATATCTACAGCTGAGCTCAAATGTATTAGCCCTGTGAATTTGTTTTTCTTTTTTAAATATTTCCAAGTTGATGGTTAACAATGGCGACGCGGTGGCGCAGTGGGTAGCACAATCGCCTCACAGCAAGAAGGTCGCTGGTTCAAGCCTTGGCTGGGTCAGTTGGCGTTTCTGTGTGGAGTTTGCATGTTCTTCCCGTGTTTGCGTGGGTTTCCTCCGGGTGCTCTGGTTTCCCCCATAAGTCCAAAGACATGCAGTATAGGTGAATTGGGTAGGCTAAATTGTCTGTAGTGTATGTGTGTGAATGAGTGTGCATGGGTGTTTCCCAGTGATGGGTTGCGGCTGGAAGGGCATCCGCTGCATAAAACATATGCTGGATAAGTTGGCGGTTCATTCCGCTGTGGTGACCCCAGATTAATAAAGGGACTAAGCCGAAAAGAAAATGAATGAATGAATGAATGATGTTTAACAGAGCAAGGAATTTTTCGTAGTATTTTCTATATTTGTTCTTCTGGAGAAAGTTATTTGTTTTATTTTGGCTAGAAGAAAAGCAGTTAAAAAAATTGTTTATTTATAAAGTTTATTTATAAACTACTTTCGAGAGAATCACGTGCTTATGATTGCTTGCGGCTGGTCCCGTATCATCTAATTTATGATTCACCAATCAGACGATTCCTAAGCCACTATAAATACCCTAATTTCCATATCACAGCCATCTTCGTTTTGAAGAATCCCCCCTTTCACCCCTACTCCTCCTTTCCTAAATGGGTGGCACAGTGGCCTAGTGGTTAGCACTGTTGCCTCACAGCAAGAACGTCACTGGTTCTAGTCCTTACCAAGCCTGCTGACGTTTCTGTGTGGAGTTTACACGTTCTCCCCGTGCTCATGTGGGTTTCCACCGGGTTCCCCGGTTTTCTCCCACCGTCCAAAAATATGCAACTTAAGTTAATTTACTAATCCAAATCGGCATCATAGACATGCTCCTAGTAAGTAGTTATCTCAAGAGCAATCACTATCTGTTCATTAGCTACTACAGCAGGGGAGTTCTCGAGATCTACCTGAGCTCAAACTCCCCTCTCGCCTTGCAAACGGGAGGGAGCCCCGGGCTCGAGGATCTATGAGCTCAGGGCTCTCTCCCGGGACAGCATGCCAAACAAGCTTTATAATCAATCATCAGCTAATTGTGAACTCTTAAATTAACTGTTATACTATGAATTGCCTAATTACCTTAACTTTTTCCTAATTAGCCAAGTTAAGCCTTTAAATTGCATTTTAAGCTGAATACTGGTATCTTGAAAAATATCTAGTGAGATGTACTGTCATCATGGCAAACATAAAAGAAAACAGTTATTAGAAATTAGTTAAAACTATTGTTTAGAAATTGTGTTGAAAATAATCTTCTTTCGTTAAACAGAATTTTTGGGGGGAAGGGGGGGGGATACAGGGCGGATATTTCAGGAGGCTAGTAATTCTGACTTTATTAATATATGATATATCAACATGGTGAAAATTATTAGACATTTTCCAGCGTTCGGGTTCATTGAGTACACGCTCACACAATTTTGAATGACAACCTACATTTTGAAATATTAATTCGTGTTGTAAAGACACTGTTCTCCGATTAAAATCTGTTGCGGGGAAATGGAATTGTGCAGAAGCGGTGGTTAATTTTTAAACCGCCACACTGCACTAAATTAAACAAGCAGGTTAAAGTCTTGCAACATTTAACGTTTTCTCTCGTACTGTAATGACATTCACGTGGAGTCTTGAGGGGATTTGTTGAGTGCTTCCATCATTATAGCATGTTACAGACACAAGTACTCGCTAGCACACACCAGGTCGCCTGTCGCCATGCTTCACTAGTTGATCTGTCACACACCGCTGCTCTGTGCGTTAATGTGCAGCCTCTGACAGCTAAAAGGAATCTAAAAGGCTTCAAGGAAGAATTTGTACTCCTTAGTCAGCTGTTCTGAACAGAAAAGCATCGCCGTGTATAGAGACTCCAATATTACACAGACCAAAGCTGATTCATCTTAAAGGAACATTGCACCTAAAATGATATTGTATACGCTCACCGTTTTCATTCCTTTCACACTTCTCTCACTAATGATAATGAAATACAATGAGGAAAATAATTCTGTACCCCTTGTGCAAATTAACTTTTGCTAACTTTTATTAAACAGATAGTACAGTTCTTGATTCTGGTTGTTTAAATCTTTGTTGATCTTGAAACAACACTGCAATCATCCAGTCAGATTTTATAAATCAGTTTACAGTTTGTGTCAAGATTAGGTGCACTTATATTTTTGTTATTTACCTATCATTTCCCTCTGTATTTAGGAATTAATCTGTGTCCGCCACAGCGGAATGAACCGTCAACTTATCCAGCATATGTTTTACTCAGCGGATGCCCTTCCAGCTGCAACCCATCACTGGGAAACATCCACGCACACACACACACACACACTACGGACAATTTAGCTTACCCAATTCACCTATACCGCATGTCTTTGGACTGTGGGGGAAACCAGAGCACCCGGAGGAAACCCACGCCAACACAGGGAGAACATGCAACTCCACACAGAAATGCCAACTGACCCAGCCGAGCCTCGAACCAGCAACCTTCTTGCTGTGAGGCGATCGTGCTCCCCACTGCGCCACTGTGAGGCCTATTTATTTTATACTTACTGTAAATGTACAATTTATTCCTCTAGAAATATATATATATCGCATGTGCACTACTTTTATTATTTGTAGCAGATGCTTTTATCAGAAGCTAGACAAATCACCATAGAACAACACATGTAAATGCATTAACTAGTGTAAACTGACAAAAAATAAATAAGTAAAAAGTTGACAGACACCACTCTTGCTATAACTTCTGGATCAGCAGCTCTGTCTTGTCAAGGTTGAGTTGAAAGTGAGGGTCCCTCATTCAGCAGGAAAAGTCTGTCAGACTTGCTGAAATTTGAGCAGCTATTGTCAGATAATCAAGCTAGAATGTGAGGTAGACTTGAGTGTCAGCAGTGATAGGAAAAAAACTTTACTAAACAACAGATCCATGTGATGTAAATATAGAAGCGGCCCATGACCTGAGCCGTGAGGCACCCCGATATCTACACTAACACTAAGACCTCCTAAATGATTTACCTGAGAGGTAAGATTTGAACAACTGAACGTATTTCCTGAGATGCCCTTTTTCATGAAGATTGCAGGAGAAATATCTGAGTAAATGGAGGTGCAACTGAAGGGGAGATAGCTTGAAGAAGATTAGATGGCATAGGATCATCCGTAGTTAGTTACTTCTGCCTCTGATAGGGGAGAAGGTTGAAAGTGAGTGTGTTTGTTGGTGTGATGTGTTTGTTTGTTGCTGAAAGAATTCTGGGCTAATAGATGATTTGTTAATGAAGAATGTGGCAGTCATTAGCTGTTGGAATTGATGAAGGAGCAGGAGGAGAATGACAGTGGAGAATGCTTTAAAGAGCATGTAAAAGTTAGATTCATTTATGATAGTAGGTTGTCGAACACATTAGTAGTGAAGGAAGAGAGCATAGGAGCTCTAAGTCAACATTATGCGACCCTTAACCTAAATTAGCATTAAAAGGCACAATAGGCACTTTAGAATATTCTCATAGTGGATTAAAAAAACAATCATGTTTTATAAAATTAATAATTAAGCTTTTCGTTGTATTTAAAATGTCACTAATGATATATTTTGTGGATAAATTGTTCGATTGAATAAAAAAAGCAACATAGTATTTTCACTAATCTGCCATGCATCTGCTCCCATGTCAGTCGCTCACCGATTGGTCGCATTTTCTCCCGCTGACACACTTTTACTTTCTGCAGATCAGCCAGAGCAGAAAAGATGCTAAAAGCAGCAAAAGAAAATTCTGTGCAGGCCTCAACACCTACTAAATCATTTACAGCGCAACCCAGCGATGAAAACACACTCGCACATGACTGAAACATGTTCGATAAAATGGTTTTTATTGATATTAAAAATGAAAGTACATGAATTGTGCATTTTTCGGACGTTCTAGCGTGCAGAGGTTAAATCAATTAAAATACACACAGGCTGCGTGGGCTACTGATATTAAACCGTTGCCAAAGAAAGACAAAAAGATCCCTTCATTTTTAGCGCAAAAGCATGATACTTTCGCGCAGAAAGTTAAATAACCAGTTTGGAAAGAACAAACGGTGAATGCAGTGCTTGCAGGATTACACATAATAGAAAAAAATGGCAGTTTCTCTGAAAATACGGGACGCTCGGATAATAAAAAATAATGAGAATAATTCAAATAATTGCACTGCTTCATCACAACTGATATGAATCAGATAAATAGGATGGATTATCAAGGCAGAGAGGGGGACACCGCAGGCACTTAGACCTTTAGGTACTAAGCAATACTATAGTAACATTTTATAACCTTTAAGACGGGGCGCATAAAAGAAACAATATTGGCTGAGAAACATCCAAAAATGGCCTTGCATTGGGTTTTTCCACATAATCCCGCTGATATTTCCTGAGTATTAGGGTAACTAAGTACGGTAGCCCTTCAACAACTGAGATGAAGATACATGGAGGACTTGAGAAAACCACCCCAACCCAAAGGAAATAAGAGGATTTAGGGCATATTATTATAAGATGGTGAGATTGAGGGGATGTATGAATAGGTAATTCTTTGTGGCACCGCCATAATGGATTTGTTTTTACTCTGCCGTATAGCTGCAGTCCAGTTGCTCAGCAACAAAGGAAAACATTGAACCAGGGACAACACCTTCATCCTTCTCCAGGCTCTTCTCGACCCCCAAAACATGGCTCTCTGTTGCTGCCTACCCCAGACGGATGATACAACGATGAAAATGGCAGTAAAGTGGCTTAAACTGTAGTGGTTTGTGAACAGTCACACTTCCATTGAGACCAGGTTTACGCAGATATTTGTAAGGAAAGTTAAATGCAAGTTTTTTTTATTATTATTTTTTTGAGTTTTTTATTTTTTTGAGTTTTTTATTTTATATAAAGAGAAATCCATTTGGCAGATTAAAAAAGCCATGCAGGAGGGAGAGAGAGAGTCTTCTGAGTATGTGCCTATTTTTGTATTACAACATGCCTAAGCGATCCAGGCTACAGCTGCTGTTAAAATATTGATTTTAAAATAGCTCAGTGGCGAACCAAAAGAAGAAAAGGAAATATTTTTTTGGTACAAAGCATCTACAAAAAAGCATGTAAAACGGAGGAGAGGGGAAAAAAAAAAAAAAGAGCACATAAAATAAAGTTGAGCATCAGTGCTATGTATATTACTGTATTTGGACCGATTTTAATATATAATTTTATAACAAAATAAATAATGCCTTTATACAGTGCCCATATTTGTACTTAAACAAACAAACAAAAAGAAGCTTGGCGGCTCATTACGCAAGATACAGCTCAGACTAAAAGAATAGTACATGATGTCCCTGGAAACTAATTACAATATATATTTTTATATTTATTTCATATATATTTATATATTTATATATATATTCAAGTATTTGTTTTCAGGCAAAAGCATGTGAATACTAAGGATAAACATTAAAAATATATGTTAGTTGACATTATTGCGTTTTTTCCCTTTGAATTGATATTTGTGCCTTTTTTTTTCTTCAGAACTGTAAAATAACGTTACAAAAACACAAAGCCTATTTTGCAACAAGAATGTCACGGTACCAGAAACCAAACTGGGCTTTTTTCCTCTTTTTTTTTTTTTTTTTTCTTTTTTCCTTGAGGCATTTTCACGAAATAAAACATAGAAAATACAAACATCCCACTTTTTCAAGGTCACAATGTCCCTCTTCCTGCAGTGCAAAGCAGGGGTTTTGTGCAGCCACGCTTGAAAGGAGACAGGTTCTCCACGTCCAGGCGCTCGAACATGATCCCCCTCCAGAGTCCCCACACTGCTCCTTCCTTTTTTTCGCAATGGCAGCGCAGGACCCAAAGCATACGTCACGTGTCTTACATACACGTCAGCATGCAGCGATCTCCCTCGCCGCCAATATGCTCATGATTACTCATTCCAAAGTCCCACTTTCCTTAAAACGGAAAGCTTAATAAAGTCTCAAAGGAAAAAAAAACGTGCTTTTCAAACCCTTCTCCTCCGAGTCCTTTCCCAAAGCTAGCACCATGACATTTTTTGAGCTACACGTTCATAGTCCATAAAAAAATAGTGCCTTTTTTATTTACTTAACAAGAACTTTGACGTAATCCGTGGCGATGTGCAATTCGCAGACTCTTCTTCTGCTTTTCATTTGTGATTTACAAGGTGCTGGAACAGGAATCTAATTTTACAACAATTCCTTACAGTGTGGATGTCCCTTTATAGTTACAGGTGCAAACTAATATGTAAAAGGACTAAAAGAGAAATATTTTTGTCTTGGGAGAATGCAGTGGAATGGGTTCTTTCATGCTAGCTTTCGCTGTTCCTCGCGCTCTCTGATGTCCTCCAAACTGGCAAGACGTTCCGCGTTCCACGACTTCTTCGCTCTTTTCTTTGCTTCTTCACCTGAATTGCGTTCCTCTCGTTTATGATGTGCCTTTTTGTTGGTGAACGAAACCGTAAGAATAGAAACTGGAAGAGCGTGTGAGCAGGTTTGGTGGGGAAGGAAGAAGGGTTGTTGAGGACTGCCACAGAAATGACGTCAGAGACAAAAAGCTTTTGATCCCTCAGTCTTTTTTTATCAACTCTGTGCAAATGATCCTGTCTTTTCACTTGTGGCTAATGTAGTTTTCTGTGGGAAGAAGAATGGGTGGCAGCTTGCTGGGAAGCGTGATGAGAGGCCTGTGGTGGAGCAGTTGCTCTTGGGCCTTGATTCTCTCCGCCTGCCGTCTAAACTTCTTGGCCCGCAAGATGGCAGGGATGCCCCTCCGTAGCCTCTGAGCAGCCTTTCTTTGCCACACATCATATTTGGAATATTTCAAGGGGCCGTGTTTTCTTGGGGCCTCCTGTTGCAAAAATAACAGAGTTAGAAAATGACCCCAGCGACAAGTCAAAATGGTCACAGTTTTAACTACGACACTGAATGTACTCAGGATTGACTGAATGCTTTGTAACAATAAAAAATCTGATATTTTGCTCAAAATACCAAACCTTTAAACTATTAAGACAAAACCCTGAGGAATACCTGCTATTCCCAACGGTTTTCTTGTTTTGTTTTTGCTAGAGGTCCTTGCTTTAACACGTGTAATTAAATAGTTTTAATTAAAAGTCTCCATTGCTCAAGCACCTACTCAACAATCAGGCCATTTTGAGAGATGTTTTGTAAGTTTTTGATGTAATCTAAAGGAAAATTTCAAACTATAAGTGACCTCTCACTTCTATCATCTCTTTTTCCACTTTGTCAGCAGTTTGGGACAATAGTTGCTTACAAGTTCCTTCCTCTAGCTAACTGTTTTCGTAAAACCCACATGACATTATGTACGAGTTCAGCAGAAAGCACAGGAAAATCATGGCGGTGAGGTGTGATGTTTTTGTTGTTTCCCACGAACAACATACCTGTTTTAATGCGGGCATCACTGGAATGACCTGTAGTGATGTGGCTGAAACGTCCCTCTCTGACTTGGCAGGTTTAGCGCAGTACTGTTCTAGCAGAGCAAGGTTGCAACTACTAAAACAACACTCCTCCACAATCCCGCGATTTTGAGAACGTCGACTGTTTGACCTACTAGTTGGTCGACCTGCGGGGGAAACAGATGGAGATCATGAGTTCATGGACAAAAATATTATTCTGTCTACATTAGAGAATAAAACTTCAGCTTTTGCTTCAGGTAAATATCTACCTAAAAATGAAAATTCTGTCATAATTTCTTCACCCTCTTGTTGCTGAAAACAAGTTTTGGTCCATTTTAGTAAAAGACCAATGTTGTTTGGACCCCATTTTTGTTCTACGGACAAACAATTGTAACACAATTCCTTGAAATATAATATGTTATGTTTTTTAGAAAAATGTATATGAAGGCGAGTAAATGACAGATGTTTCATTTTATTGGTAATCTATTAGTATAAACTGGTTTGCTGGTACCTCTGTTTGGTCAGATGACACTGCGCTTTTGTCAACAAGTCAGGAAAGGAGACCAGCAGGCTGACCAGCTAACTCTACATAAAAAGCCTGACTAAACAAGCCTAAACTGGTTTCTTGGTATTCCTGCCTGGCCAAGCTATTGTTTACCTGAGTAACTAATGATCCAGCCTAAAAAGTCTGGTAACTGGCGCATACTGGTTTAAGATGATTTTATTTACCAGATAATCCAGCTAAAACAGCATTTAACCAATTAAGACCAACAAACCAGCTAGTTAAGTGTTATTACCAAGAAAGAAGACATTTGGCTCAAGCTGTCCAGACAGTCACTATCAAGCATGCAAACATATTCAACAAACCCTGCAAACAAGTCAATGTAAATCAAGCTACAGTGACCTGATTCCATTGTCAAAGCAGATTTCATTATCAATTCTTTGTGTTTTGATTGGGATCCATCTGCGGTGTATAATAAAGCCAGAATCTGTGGCATAAAATGGAGTCTGTTTATTTGTTTTCTCGCCTGGACTGATCTTGTTATGCCGTCTAATTGAGCTGCTCGAAATCTGTTTCGAAGAATTCACCAGGAACCACATTCCCAGGAACAAAAGATACGAAAGCCTACAAGCAAGACAAGGAAAGAGTTGAAGGGCAAAAGTCTTCGCTTCTGTTTAGATGAGTAAATGGTGGATATCCTTTGACCTTGTCCTTTGCCAGCTCAGCAGAGATAAAGAGTGCATGAAAGAGAGGAAGGGGGAGGGGTAGAAGAACAGACTTGGCATGAAAGAGCGAAGATACAGGACACAGTAATGGAGGGGGGGAGCTGGACCGGGAAAAGGAAGGAACAATTGATTTTCAGTCAAATATTATGCGAACGATTTGTGCTTCTCATAGTCACAATGATCTGAAAGAGAGTTCTTGATTGTAGGATGGGAAACATTGAACAAGAGTAGAAGTGGTGGACGGAGGGGGGAAAATCTGTGCTGGCCCAAATTGGATAATGATCTTTCGGGGTAGTTAGGCTTCTGTGGCCAAAAGAACACAAAGGCCTTGTCTGTTTGTCAGTAATGGCGTGAGGAAGACGACAAATATTTAAAAAGTTGTGCTCTCGACCCCCTCTGTGCATGTGAGTGGTGCACATCCAACAGATGTATTTGGATTGCACGGTCGGCAGGCGCTGCTTTGAAATAGTGCGAATGTATCGGTTAGTATCTGTTACGCTAAAATAGTAATGAAGCTGTCTCGATTCCATCCAGCCGTGTAAGAGGACAAACAACTTTTTTTTTTTTTTTTCAATTGAGTGTAGCCTGGGAACATTTCTGGAGAGGTGAATGGAATGCCACTTGGGTACTATTACTTTCCCTGACGGAATGTGCAAGTAAACAACCAGGCCATTGTGGCTCATTTAGCATCCCTTTCATATGCAATCACAGATATCGCGAGAGAATGCGCCCAGTCAGCACAATCTGCAGAGACTTTGGTCGTAACCCAGGTCATTCGTGACATGCAATTGGCAGGACTCCTAAGCAAAAGCAAAGAAAATGCTGAGAAGTGTACGTACTGAAATAGAAGCCTCTGTCTCCACACACAAACTGTAGAGCGTCCACCAGCTCTCCGCCACATAATGTTTCAGCTGAAGCAACTTCGAAGGCAGACAGGGTTAAAAACAGTATGCATATTGGCATCCGTATGGACCAGAACATCTTTATGACCTGCAAAGATGACATGCTTTAGTTAGTTCAGTTTAGACGGTTTGCATTTCATTTTTAATGGACAAATCTTGTCTCTTTACCAAGATCCCAGATATCTTAAATGCTGAACATAATACATATTCTTCCTTTCATAGGAATTATTAAAATCCTTAAGTCATTGAATTAAGTAATGCAATACTTCAGTGTGTGAATGCATGGTAATTGACTCCTCACTTATCTGCTTGATCACATGGTCAATTTACAGTATGGAGAAGCATGCAGTCTATACATAATGTACTGTTGTCTACAACAGACAATTTGCCAGCGTACTCAATGCACATTTGCAATCCTCTGGAATTATTTGCGTGCATGCTATTTTCTGTTCACGCCTTTTAGGTTTGAACAAAAATAAATAGAAATATGACTTTAACCAATGCTCAGCTAAATGCATAATTAATAAGGTTGCAATGGTGTTGGTCATACATTAAGGAACTACGTTTTGTTTAGTAAGTACACTAAATTCAACCTTAAAATACAACTGTGAAGTGCATTTTGTAGTTATCAATATAATTTTTACACACAAATAATAATTGTTCTAGAGACCTGTTGATCAACTATCCTTAACGTCTTCTCTTAGGCATGTCATAAATTCGTCCATTGTATTAAATCAGGCAATGCACATCTTCATTACACATTCATGCATCGACTTTTTAATTTTGTTTAACGATAAATTGCTTATCCAAGTCGAAAGGCTTTTATCTTGTCCTTTGCGTTCTTACACAACGTTCAACAAGTTGCAAGACTACTCAATCTAGCAAATCTAGCAAACTGTCTCATTCCTTTCAACTCAGCATATAATTTCCCTAAATCCAAGTCATTTAAAGTGCTGTCGCCCCCTTGTGCAACTTTCTTTCTCGTGGATGCGTATCCAGAAGCTAATGTCAAGTCCTTTTTATATATATTAGGTAGGCGCTTTTCACGATACAGAAAAGAGTTAATGAATTGAATTCCTTATTGTCCTCATTTTGCAGTTTAGCGCTGTCTAGATGTTCAGAGCTGTTAACAGTTTAGAATGTCAAAAACATCTCCATTGCATTACGCGAACCTCTTGAGCAAGGGGACACTATTAAATCTCCTTACTTTCTGACCGTGGCAGTTTCAAGTTTTTTAAAATGCGATTCTATTGTTTCTATAAAACGGTTTTCTTTGTTTGTTTGTTTTCTATTCAAGAGAACAGCACGAGCGCAATTGTCTCCAGATATGTCCAAGATGTGTCAAAGGTTCTTAAAAGATTTGCTTTACCTTATTTATGAAACTGTCTGTTCTCAAGCAGGTATGGCAAACAGAATGATGTTTTAGTTGGTCCTCCATGACAACGTTAAAAAATTGCTGTGCTGTTGTATTTGGTTGTGAAGGTCGGATTAAGTCCCCCAGATGGTGTTAGGATGTTGTGTGGAGCTGTCCCAAAAATCAGGCGACAGGCAAAAGTTCTCTGAGAGAAGTATTATATACCCAAACCCGCCCCTTAACACCCCCCTCCACCTCCCGCCCTTCTTGTGCGCATGTCTGTGAGAGTGGTGGTCAGTGAATCTCCAGCAGTCTAGCCGAGCTCCACACTGCTGTTTCCAAAAAATCCACATCAAAAAAAAAACTTTAGAGAATGTCAGCTTAACTCTTTGTTAAAATGTCTGACTTTTTGTTGTTGTTGTTGATTCCTTACCACATCATAATGTTGAGAATATCAAAACAAAGTAGAATTAAACGTACAATATCTACCTGTTAGACAAACAAACAAACAAACAAACAAACAAACAAACAAACAAGTTGGTTCATCACGAAAGAATGAATAAAAACGAAAGAAAGTTAGATACTTTAAATATGCCAACGTCATCAATGTTCTGACAGGACAGTCGGTGTGTAAAAATCTTTTACAATGTGCAGTGTCCGGATGATAAGGGGAAAGGATGAAACGCTTTATGCCGTCATTTCCTCTGATAACCCACCTGCCTTATCGATCCTCACGCGAATAGTGGCGGTAATGATGGTAATTCACTTTACAGGCTGACCCATTCAGAGCACTGAGAGGATAATGAAGAATTAGCTGGACTTGAATTGAACTTAAATTGGTTTGATTGAATTAACTGGAAATGTCATCCATCACCTGGCAAAGCAATAAGGGGCCATTATTTGATGCAGATGTTATTTTTCATGGACACAAGTCTACATCTGATATGAAATGCAAGTGTATATCACTGACTTACTAGAATGCCCTCTAAAGTTGTTTTAAATCAGCATGTGAAAAGCAAGCAACATAATATAATAGGCTACACATATTATAATTATTAAATGGCAAAGTGATCATGCTTTTGAATATGTAGGCTATTTATTTTGTACCTAATGGCTGTACCTGGAAAGGCTAATGCATATTTGATTAAATGAATTTTGGGATTGGAAATGTTAAATAATATTTATTGATATATTTATGTATTTGTTAAACATGATACTAGCTGGCAAATTGTGTACTTAAGTATATGCGAAATTATGAGAAATAGCACAATGTCTGGAAGAGATGGAAAAGCGCGGCTTCTGTTTTATGTGTCATGAAAATGGCGCCCCTGCTGTTTAAATAAACAATAGCGCCACAAGATGAAAAAAATAATAAAATTGGTCTGCTGCTGGCATGAATTATCAATGCACTCTGTTACTGGAAGCACCATTATAAAGACATTAAACCTCTCTTCCTCTGTCTCCTATTATCCATCAGATGAGGGAAGCAGGAAACCCAAAAGATCTGTAGGGCTTTGCAATAAATCATTCAGTCCATTCAATAAGTAGCATCTTAGTCACATTGCCATGCACAAAAAAATGAATATTTCCCATAATACAAAGCCAACTAGTCTAGCACAAATCATTCGAAGCACCGGACAAAAATATATATATATCTCAGGAGATTTTGTGTTATACCAATATACGGTAAGCAACATCAATTATTCAATAACTCTACATTTTAAACTCGGTGACCTCAGTTTAATTGTTAAAATTAGGTAAACTCTGCCGTCTTCGATATTATATCAGGCTTGATTAGAGCAATAACCCACACCTACTGATTTTCTACATTACGTATTCCACTGTGGGATGTTATCTGTCCTGGAAAAATGTGTTTAGTGGTCGGTTGCGTATTTAAATGGCAGATCTTTCCCACTTACTGGATCCGAGATCTGTTTCTTTATCCTGATTCTAACCTCTAACCTCATGACACGACCCTTACAAAAGCCCCAGTCATTAGGCTGGGAGAATTATAAAAGATTTCAGTTTAAGGACACCCAGAATGTGCTTGCGTCAGACGCCTCACCTACATGCTTAGACTACCATCTGCTGGTGGTTGTTTTATTTCAAAGGTATGGCATGGAATGGTCAGATAAATGCATCAAGAATGCCTTTAAGTTTTCCATCTGAAA
>CAIGQW010054506.1:6454369-6470656 GCA_903798125.1 Danio choprae
TATTATTATTATTATTATTATTATTATTATTATTATTATTATTATTTCAAAATGGAAAATCCCACACCAGAAGACCATTTGAAATAAATCATAAATAAACTGTTTCTTTTACATATTCATCAATATGTTAACCAAACATATTTATTTTTACTGTTATGCATTAATAAATGCAAAGATATTGTATATTTGCACACAATAAAAACAAAATGCAAATGCATGCAATAAATGTCTTTTAAAAAATATACGTGTGAGCTGTTTTATGATCTGTTCAAATGATTTTAAAATGTAACGTATGTAGGAATGTATGTTTGTTTGTGAATTGATTAATTGATTTACACTTTTTTTATTAATTCTTTTCCCATACGTTTTTATACATAATATAAAACTGCTTACAGTATATTTCTAGGCTGTCCTTTTATTTATGACCTTTTATTTTATAAGTAACTTTTAAAAATGGAATATTAAACCTGTATCAATAAAGTATATTTCATGGCGCTCACCTCAGTTTCTCAGTAGCATCCACAAAGCTTTCTGACACAAAATAGACCGGTTGGTAAGTCTGGTCTTGGTATGGCTGAACAGCAACAATATCCGGGTCAAATTCTCGTCTCTCTGGCTCATCTGAGAGAGAATGCTGAGAACATGGGATAAAAAGATAAATATCATCTGCTTTTATTATGAAAAAATAACAGTAATTGTCACCCCGCTATACTGATTTGCTCTTCAGTGTTTCGACTTTCAGCAGTGAAAATTAAACCACACTGAAATGAACTAAACTGAAATTGAACTCTGAAAACTGGACGAACACTGTTTCAATATACTATAATAACTTCTATGGTCTTCAATATATTTAGTATGTCAAAAAAAACTTAGTAAATATGTGTACATGATTGTGTTCAGTGGCAAAATAAATTATTTAATTGTTCCATTCAGTAACCTTTCTTAAATTACATGCTGCTAAAAAGAAAGCTTTTCTTACTTAAAGTTGTTTCTAGTCCAAATATCTAAATATTCTTAAATCAGGAAGCATTATAGGCAAAAAATATTGTCTTTATTTCAGAAATAATAACTCTAAATTACAGTAAGTAAAAAAAAGCTAATTAATCTGTCAATGGGGTTAGCCAAATAATCTGGTTTCACTTTGAAAGAAGATTGACAGATTATTTTGCTTGTTTTAAGGAAAAACCCACTTATTCATTCTTTTTCTTTTCATTGGTCCTTTTATTAATCTGGGGTTGCCACAGCGGAATGAACCGCCAACTTATCCAGAATGTGTTTTACACAGCGGATGCCCTTCCAGCTGCAACCCAGTACTGGGAAACACCCATACACACTCATTCACACACATACACCACAGCCAATTTAGTTTATTCAATTCACCCATAGTGCATGTCTTTGGACTGTGGGGGAAACTAGAGCACCCCAAGGAAACCCACGCCAACATGAGGAGAACATGCAAACTCCACACAGAAATGCCAACTGACACAGCCGGGGCTCGAACCAGCAACCTTCTTGCTTTAAGGCGATTGTGCTATCCACTGCGCCACCGTGCTGCCCTAAAACTCACTTAATTTGACATATTATTTCTGAAAACAAGACAATTTTTTCTACTTCTCTAGAAAATGCTTCTTTATTTAAGAGTTTTTAGATATTTGGACTAGAAACAAGACTGAAACTCAAAGTAAGAAAAGCATTTTATTATTACTGACTTTATTAAAGATTATCATTTTAAATAATAGCTTGTTATTGGGAAAATACAGAAAGCCCTCCCTTTAAACAAGGGTTTCAAGAATTGTCTCATTGTTTGGCATTAGAAAAATTAACATATATATTTAGGAGAAAAACTGAAAAGTTTTTTCAAAATATGAAATCCCTTTGTAGGATTTCTGAAGAATGCTGATACGAATCTTCTGGCCATATAACTTGTGTCTTGTATCACCTGCTATTAGTATACCATTGTTTTGATACCTTTATATTGTTTGTGTATGCACATGCATTTATTTATTTATTTATTCATTCATTTTCCTTCGGCTTAGTCCCTTTATTCATCAGGGGTCGCCACAGCGGAATGAACCACCAACTTATCCAGCATGTGTTTTACACAGCGGATGCCCTTCCAGCTGCAACCCAGTACTGGGAAACACCCATACACACTTATTCACACACATACACTACAGCCAATTTAGTTTATTCAATTCACCTATAGCGCATGTCTTTGGACTGTGGGGGAAACCGGAGCACCCCGAGGAAACCCACGCCAACACGAGGAGAACATGCAAACTCCACACAGAAATGCCAACTGGCCCAGCTGGGACTCGAACCAGCAACCTTCTTGCTGTGAGACAGTGCTAACCACTGAGCCACCATGTCGCAATTATTTATTTATATACGTGTACTTGTAATTTTGGGCAGCGCAGTGGCGCAGTGGGTAGCGCTGTCGCCTCACAGCAAGGTCGCTGGTTTGAGCCTCAGCTAGGTCAGTTGGCATTTCTGTGTGGAGTTTGCATGTTCTCCGGTTTCCAACACAGTCCAAAGACATGCGCTATAGGTGAATTGGGTAAGCTAAATTGTCTGTAGTGTGTGTGAATGGGTATGTATGGATGTATATGGATGTTTCCCCGTGATGGGTTGCAGCTGGAAGGGCATCCGCTGCGTAAAACATATGCTGGATAAGTTGGTAGTTGGTAATAAAGGGACTAAGCCGAAAAGAAAATGAATGAATGAATGAATAATTGTAATTTTTATTATTATATTTATTTTATTTTTATAATGTTACATTTTTTGCTTTCTTTACTACATGTTAAACGTTTCTAAAAAACATATAGACATTTTGGCATTTAGACATTTATACTAGGGTAAACAATTGACTTGATTCCACCTACCACCAGCTCTCCATAAGATGACAGCAGTCCTGCTCCATACGCTTTAATAATCCCACCCTGTTTACACAGTCCAAACTCCACCGTGAACCAGTACATCTGCAAAACACATACAGTTGTTAGTTAACATAGAAGAACATTGAATTTCATAGGATTTGAGATGCTTTTACTTACTGTTGATAGCTTCTCAATATCTTCATCAGAAGCTCCAAGAGATGCCAGACCAATACTCTGAGAGAGCAGAGATTTAAGTACATAAATTGAAGATTGAATACATACATTCATTCATTCATTTTCATTTCAGCTTAGTCCCTTTATTAATCAGGGGTCGCCACAGCAGAATGAACCGCCAACTTATCCAGCATTTGTTTTACGCAGCGGATGCCCTTCCAGCTGCAACCCATCACTGGGAAACATCCACACACACTCATTCACACACATACACTACGGACAATTTAGCTTACCCAATTCACCTATACTGCATGTTTTTGGACTTGTGGGGGAAACCGGAGAACCCGGAGGAAACCCACCCAACACGGGGAGAACATGCAAACTCCACACAGAAATGCCAACTGACCCAGCCGAGGCACGAACCAGCGACCTTCTTGCTGTGAGGCGATCGTGCTACCCACTGCGCCACCGTGAGGCTTGAATACATACAATAAAAATATATCAAATAATAAAATATGCATTCAATGCCGATGACTTTACCTGAGAAAACTGTGCAAATGTTCTATCGGACAATATCGGTACATGGCCAAGAAGTTCATGGACACAATCCCTTGTGAGGAAAACATGAAATAATAGTGATTATTAGTGCAAGAATATTCATAAATTGATTAATTGTAGATGTTTTTCAACCACACACCAGCGATTTTTGTAAATTACACAGCATTTATCTGTATTATGAACTTTATTTTACTGTAGGACAGTTATGCAGTATTTTACTGTATTTTAAAGTTGCATTAATGACTGCATATTTTAGATACTGTAAATGCATATAAAGCAAGATAAATGGTGCTGTAAATGTACATACATAATTTTTTGCAGTAATTGGTTTACAGTAAGTTACTGGCGAACTGCTGCCAGTAAGTTACCGTAGATTCTACAGGAAATTGTTAACAGTGTATACATGCGCTATATATAATTTGCTCTCTTTATAAAAACATGTGCTAAATTTGTCATTTGCTTTTAAATGTATAGTGGTCCCTTGTTATTTGCGGGAGTTACGTTCTAAAAATAACCCGCAATAGGCGAAATCTGCAAAGTAGTCAGCTTTATTTCCTAATAATTATTATAGATGTTTTAAGGCTGTAAAACCTCTCACTACACACTTTATACACTTTTCAAAGACAGGCATGAACACTTTCACACTTTTTCTCTCGTTTAAACACTCTCAAAGTTCAAACTTTCGTAGAAAATAAGTCTACTATTATAGAATGAAACCAAAGATTAAAACCTGTTGTCAGGCGCAAACATTCATCGCTGTCAGCAAAAGGTTCATAAAGCTTTTTAGCTTTTGTGCGGATAATGTTGGCCTCCAGCGTAATGTTCGTTTTCCTGCAGTCACTGATCCACAAAACTAAAGCAGACTCCATCCTTACGGGGGTCGCACACCGGATGCGCCGCGCACATGACAGTTGGAGGTAACACACACCAGATGCACACATTCGCATGTTATTTTTAAAATTTAATTATTTAGATGGCCCTCTGTGGTGCGGCAGAAATATGGACAGTGTCCTGAGTCCTAGCTGGGCACCGCAGACAGCTGCTGACTTGGAGCGCCGGTGTGTGTACCTTGATATAAAACCTATGTTTACAATTGTAATGCATGGTGCGTCATGGCGCGGCGCATCTGGTATGCGACCCCCTCAACGATGGTCTTACTGCAGACAGTTACAACCATTTTTGCATCCTTGTTGAAACTCACACTGCTAGTGATCGAAGATTTATGTTAATTTGGCAAGCTGAACGCATTCTGTACTGTACATGGGGGAGATTGATTGACAATGGTCTACAGCCAATCAGGACGCAGAACGCAATGCAAAAATAAATTAATAAAAAAAAAATTATTAATAAAAATAAATAAATAAATAAATATATATATATATAAAAGCATGTCAAATTGCACTTAAAAAAAAAATCTGCGAAATTGCGAGGTCGCGAAAGGCGAGGGACCACTGTACACACATATTATGCTTTTTAACAACTGCACTTGCAGCTCATTCATTCATTCATTTTCTTTTCGGCTTAGTCCCTTTATTAATCTGGGGTCGCCACAGCGGAATGAACTGCCTGCACTTGCAGCTAATAATTTTAATGTAACAAAAGGATAGTTCATGTGAATTAAAGTGAGTACATTTTCACTTGCAGTTATACAGTCGATTTACTTTAAAGAACGTTTTAAATAATTGTTGTAATAAAATTATATATTACTCAAAGGAAGAATTCAAATTTGTTTCTGTTCACAGACATAGACTGTTAACGATTTTTGTAAATTACACAGTATTTAACTGTAATATGAACTGTATTTTAGTGTAGGACAGTTATACAGCATGTTACTGTATTTTAAAGTTGCATTACAGTATATGTTACAGTAAAGATACACTACTGTAAATACATATACAGCTAGATAAATGGTGCTATAAATGTAAATACAGTATTTTTGCTGTAATTGATTTACTGTAAGACACTGTACTGGCGAACTGCTGCCAGTAAGTTGCTGTAGATTCAACGAGAACTTGTTAACAGTGTAGCCTACTAAAGCACCATAGTGTTTCAAGATTACATTTAAATGTGAACTACTGTAAATCGAAATACAAGTCAAACAAACTTCAGTGAACTTAAAGTATATTTTATGATACCATAAATGGTTGATGAAACATTCAAAGGCCATTTTAAAATTAAATATAAAGATGTTTTTAATTCTACTGTCAATTTTATGTTCTGTTTTGGTTTAGAGCACAACACCAGTGTACTTAAAAATAGAAGGGATTTTCTTTTAAAGTTTATGAAAAGTTTTAAGTACAGCCAAAAACGATCTCAAAACGATCCCCTTTCATGTGGATCAGTGAAAATTTAAAATACATATAAAAAGAAAAAACTGTATTAATTTAAACTAGTTAATGCTAATGAATACTATATTATTTGTGCCAGTCCAGGAGTTGGCAATGCCGCTTTGTAAAAGGAACACTACGTGCCTGTGCATATACATTTGTCTACATAGAAACTGTATTACATATGTATTTGCCCTCTATGTAGCCCAGTAATACAATAATACTGTATTGGTTATTTACTCGCCATCCCTATAGATTAAACACATAAAACACGTGCATAGCTTCACAGATATGACAAACGGAATTTTCTCTGTGGTTTACTAGAGCGGGGATGATAAATTGATGCATTGCAAATCGAGAAATGGTTCTGCATTGATTCAGAGATTTTCCAAATGCATTACGATTCTCTTTTAAGTTTTTACCAACAGTTGCCACCGTGTGCTTTACAAACAGCCATATAATGCTTGCCTCCAATTCCATACACATACCACTTGAACCTAAAATAATCATTAATTAAGTTAGCAATGATTTAAATGAATTACAAGAGTTCAGTAAGCTATGTTTATTAATTTTGTGGCTTAAAAACTGAGGAGCAAATACATTTGACCATTTATAGTATATGACTTAGCACATTTAAGTTTATTAGACTTAGCCATGTATTCTTTTTCGTGAGAGTTTAGGTTAGGAGTGTCAAACTCAGTTCCTGGATGGCCCCAGCCCAGCACAGTTTAGTTGCAACCCTGCTTCAATACACTTACCTGGAGGTATAAAACGAGCCTGGAGGACTCAATTAGTTTGATCAGGTGTGTTTAATTAGGGTTAAATTTAAGCTGTGCAGAGCTGCGGCCCTCCAGGAACTGAGTTTGGTTTAAGTGAATGGCTCAAAACTAGCCTAGAGCACCATCTGCTGTTAAAAGCTAAACTCAGAATTAATTCCACAGAGAATTGTGATACACTCCAAAAATCCAAAACTAGCCATTAATCGCAAATTCACAAAGCATCTAATAAACATTTTTTTTTAAGTATGCAGTACTTTTTTTCACAAGGATTGCAATTTAGTTTTTGTTTTGTATTTTTTGTTCAGCACATTTTATTTCATTTGACCTTTTTAGCTTGTTGCAATGTGTGCACCGAGCCTACGCCTTGATGTAAATCAATGCTTAATAAACAGGAAGTGTCTTGATAAATGTGAAATATGTGACAGGAAGTCTCTTACGGTTCAGGGGAGTGCATGGGGGAGGAAGCGTGCCGTATGTACTGTGTGCACTGGAACACACGAAAAGCCAGGCTGGCCAAAAAGTCCCGTGCAGAGAGCAAACCTGCCACTGGCCTCAGCTGAAATCCTGTGCGCTCTTTATACATGAACAAAAGAACAAACAGACACAAACAGAGAGAGAGAGAGAAAGAGAGAGAGAGAGAGGTCTGTCATTCTTATTGGTTGTCACCGCGTTTCTATGTCATTCTGGGTGTTTGCTATAATAATACTATTTAGGTTTTTTAAGTATCTATTTACTTTTTTTAAGTACTATTTTAAGCATCTACAACTGCATTGTTAAGTTGTATCTAGGGTTTCTAGTGGTTGCTAGAATATTCAGGGTAATTTTGATGGGCTGGATTGTTGCTAGGGTGTTTAGTGTTATGCCCCTAGTAGGGGTTAGGTAGTACATTTATGCAGAGTTGCTAACTAATGTTCTGGGTGTTTGTCAGGGTTTTGGTCAACGCTATCTCATGGCAATTCGTAACTTTTGGCTAATTTTGTTATGAATTCCTTACAGTTTAGTACGATTTGGTTATCCCCTAATGACAGTTGGGTTTAGGAGTGAGGTTTGGTGCCATGGCTCCTTTTAAAAGTTTTACATTTTCGTATGACAGAACGTATGACAGAACGAATTAGCCACTAAACTGACAAAATGTAAAATACTTACGTTACCTCATGAGATCAGGCTGGTTTTGTTTTGTATGTTGTTACTGATTGCTTGCTGGGGAGTGTGTATGAGGTTGATAAAGTGTTTTAGTTGGTTCCCAGGGTGTTGCTAAGGGATTGCTGCACTCAGATCTTTGCACCTAAAACCAAACACTGTAAAACATGCTGTGTTCCACACAATTCCTTCCTTGTGTTATCCCAACACAAATCATTGAGTTAACTTAATGAATTTTACAAATTTAAGTGGATTGAACATAAAACAGTTAAGTTGTCCCAAAAAAAACTTAAGAATTGTGTTGTTTCAACTAATTTTAAATAAGTAGATTGAACAAGCAACCAAAGCCATTTTGGAGTGTAGGGAAAATATGGAAATGTTGGGTTAAAAAATGTAATTAAAAACAAACACTTGATTGGATTTTTTCATATTTTACTGAAATGGGTTAAACAACCCAGCATCTGTAAGAGTGTGTGTTGAATAATATATTGGTATAGTGTTGATTCAAGAGTTCACACCTAGCTGATGATTGATAATAAAGCGTATTTGGCATGCTGTCCCGGGAGAGAGCCCTAAGCTCAGAATATCCTTGAGCCCGGGGCTCCCTCCCGTTTGAAGGGCGAGAGGGGAGTTTGAGATCAGGTAGGTCTCGAGAACTCCCCTGCTGTGAACGTGCTTGAGATATATCTTAAAATGTTATTTTGGAGAAGTCAATTTACTTATGTTGAATGTCTTTGGACGGTGGGAGGAAACCGGGAAGCCCGGGGAAAACCCACGCGAGCACGGGGAGAACATGCAAACTTCGCACAGAAACACCGACCGGCCCGGTGAGGGGCAAAACCGGTGGTGTTCTTGCTGTGAGGCAACAGTGCTAACCACTGGGCCGCCGTGCCGCCCAGTCAGAAGCAAGGAAGGAGTAGGGGTGGAATGGGGGATTCTTCAAGACGAAGATGACTGGAGTGAAAAACTCTGGTTATTTGTAGTGTGTCGGTATTCGTCTGATTGGTGCAATAAACGGAGCTGATGCGATGACAGCCGTGTTCAATCCTAAGCACGTGATCCTCTCGAAATTAGTTTATAAATAAACCACACTACGAGTATGTTCTGTGTGGTTACTAAGTGGACTAAATGTTTGCAAGGGCATTGAAGTCGATAGGAAAACAAAAATTCGATAGGAAAAAAAATTCGATAGGAAAACATTTTCTTTTCGTCTTAGTCCCTTTATTAATCTGGGGTCGCCACAGCGGAATGAACCGCCAACTCATCCAGCATATGTTTTATGCAGCAGATGCCCTTCCAGCTGCAACCCATCACTGGGAAAAATCCATACACACCCATTCACACTCACACACTACAGACAATTTAGATTTCCCAATTCACCTATACCGCGTTTTTGGACTTGTGGGAGAAACCGGAGCACCCGGAGGAAACCCACGCAAACACGGGAAAAACATGCAAACTCCACACAGAAACGCCAACTGACCCAGCCGGGGCTCGAACCAGCGACCTTCTTGATGTGAGGCGATGGTGCTACCCACTGCGCCACCGTGCTGCCCCAAAACAAAATTTACTCTTCTTATTTTAATATGTATATAGTAGTGCTTGTTAAACACGATGTATCTGTTCACTTCATTATTTAGTAAAAATGAATTTGCCTCCCTAATCTTTTACCAAACACTATAACTTTCCCTCACCCCTAAAAACAACTTTTCTTCTTTTCTGGTCACATGGAATGCCTTTTGGGCAGGGATATAAGTGAGTGTCTTGCTTTTGTTCATTATCAGTCTTTCTCCATTTTAGTAGCAATGCCCATCTTCCAAACATTTCAGTTCCCAAAGGATGAAATCATGCACTGCCCTACTTTTTTTTCTCTTTTCAGGACCGTTTTAATGAGATGTGCATCACGATTTGGGAATTAAGGACAATCTTAACTTTTGTTTCATTCAACTTTAAAGGATATTTCAAAGTGTGTTGCTACTTGATCCCTAAAGCGTTGCTAATGTGTTGGAGATTGTTGCTAGGTTGTTGGTATGCGATTTCTAGGGTGTTCTAAATGATTGATATGCCATTGTTATTCCACCGCAATCTCACGCCAATTCGTAACTTTTTAGTTTAGTGGCTAATTCCTATAAATTTGTACAACCTCAAACATTGCACATTTTAGTACAATTTACTCATGCCCAATGATGGTATCATTGTACATTTCATACAATAAAATCATATGAATTTGTATGAATTAGCTACTTCTCTGAAAGTACGTAAAATAGTTCCATTTCCCAGTGAGATTGGGTTATATTTTTATTATCAGGTTATTATGTAATCCCTAAGCCCAGTTGCAAGTGTTGTTTCTACACTCTAAAAACTGTTGGGTTGCTGTAACCCAATGTTGAGTCAAATGTGGACAAATCCAGTGGTTGGGTTAAAAATTGTCGTTTAAATAAACTGAATGTGCAAATTATATATCGACTATTGGGAGGGAGTTCAATGGTTCGTGTAATACTTTTACACACCTCAGTGAACTAAATTCATATATTTAAATCTAATGTATTGATCAAACTAATTTTCGGTGTTTGTAGGGATAATGATTGGATTCTGCTATACAGTAACCAGTTATGGACTATTTCAACAAACCATTATCAAAGATTAACTGTTTTTATAAAATGGTGACTTTTGCCAAATGGGAACAAGTTTGCACCTCTTTACCAATAAATGGATGATCATAAAAGATTGCACTTATTCTTTTACTGTATAACTTCAATGTCCGTGTATATTAAAATATAGTGTCTTATATATATCTTAAAATATAAGGTGTCTATTAAAATATAAATTTATTCATTCATTTTTCTTTGGCTTAGTTCCTTATTTATTGGGGGTTGCCACATCGGAATGAACCGCCAACTATTCCGGCATATGTTTTACGCAACGGATGCCCTTCCAGCTGCAACCCAGTACTGGGAAACACCCATAGACTCCCACAATCACACACACACTCATACACTATGGCCAATTTTGTTTACCCAATTCACCTATATCGCTTGGACTGTGGGGGAAACCAGAGCACCTGGAAAAAAACCCACAAGAACACGGGGAGAACATGTAAACTCCACACAAAAATGCCAACTGGCTCAGCCTGGACTCGAACCAGCAACCTTTTTGCTGTGAGGTGACAGTGCTAACCATTGAGCCACCGTGCCTCCTTAAAATATACACTATAGTTTCATTTTCCCTGCTGGGCGCGATCATTTAGTGTCAATGGTATAAACCATTTGGACAAATATTAATATTTATATTTAAATTAACTTCCTTTTTCAATTTCAAATACAGATCAGTGCAAACTACTTTCCAGACAACCCATCTACTTTGACATCGTTTAGGGTTTAGGGGGCTCAAGCATTAATTAGGGGTGTCGAACACCCCAACCCCCCTAGAATTTGCATGCTGGTTCGGTTATGACAAGAGCTATGTGGTTGCTAAGGTGCATTGGTTGTTTTCTATCAAATTGCTACAGGGTTGCTGAGTCCTGGGTGTTTGCCAGAGTCCTGGTTATGTAGTTGCTGGGTGGATCCTGAGCTGTAGCTGTGGACCATGGAATTCTACTTGCACTTCTCTGAGTGGGATTCAAACTAGGGTCTCCAATATGAGAGGCAGGCATACACACACGATCAGGGGGGTCAACTTTTTCGGTAATGTTAGTTTTCGGTAATGTTAGTCTAAGCTTTCAGTGTTTTGTGGGATATTTAATGTATTCTGACCTACATTAATCTCTGACTAGCTGTTTCAGAGGCTAGTTGTAGGTCACACTATACAAACTATGCAGATAATTTGACTTTACTTTTAGGCTAGAGGTCGAAAAAAACTTCTATCTTGCAAGAAAAGTGTCTTGTGATTACTGATTGTATCTATCAGAGCTCTAGATCTGCCGGTTTCAGACTGTTGAATGAAATTTGCCTCACATACACTCAAAAAATTATTTTTGCTGCTTATTCAAAATACTTACTTAAAATGAGCTGAATCAACGCAATGATTCAGATTCAGACTCAAATTCTTGAGATTTGTTTAAGACAACTTAATTGTTTTTACAAATTTAAGTGGATTGAACATAAAACAATTAATTTAACTTAATCAATTTTTGTTGGGACAGCCTAAAGGAATTGTGCAGAACCCAGCATTTTTTACAGTGTTGACTGATTGGCGTGATTATACATTCACAATGGTATGCACCGTTATAGCAAATGCATATTTATATTATATGTCTATTATTTTAAGATTAAATTATATTAATCAAGAATTGATTAGGGGGGTCAATCCCCCCTCAAAACCCCCCTGTATATTGCACCCTGCTCAAACCATTAAACCTCACTACCATCCAAGTTATGTCACCAATGCAATCTCGCCAGTTCTTGCCCCACTCTAAACAGTATTCAATTAAGCCTAAGGTGTGTACATAATAACAAGGATGAAATATTGTGAGCGAGGTCTTTTGGCCGGTTGAAGAATTAAAAAAAAAAGTTTTCCAACATTGCTACTGTTTCTGCTTTCTTTTCTCTCTTACTGGAAATTCTGAAGATCTATTTATGGTAACATGAACAGGATTTGTTCTAATATATAGTTATGGATTTGTGCTGTTTTTCTGGCTGTGCTATAATCCGATTGGTACCTTTTAAGAAGCAGGACACATCCTCCAGCTGAGGGATGTTATCTGGGCTGTAGCCGCAGTGTTTCTCCAGTAACCGGAAAGCCTCTAAATGTTCACTGCAGGCGTGGGTCGTGTACAGTTCTCGGAGGGTGGAGTAGACCTCCCGCCTGCACACATTTGGTTGCAATAAAGACATGATATGAGAATCTCTGCCTGTGCTCATCAACAATTTTGTTGCTTGTTTCAACACTACACACCACGTTCCGATCTCTTCCTCTGTGTAGTCCACTTTAGGAATTGGTTCTCCACTAAAAAAAACAACAACGAAAAAAACAGGGGTCAATCAAATATCTGTGACCTCATGTGCTGAATCAAACACAGCATGGTCAATTTTGTTTATATACTGTCTGTATTTGAAGGCAATGTCTCCGATCATCTTTCGTCGTTTTCTGTAAACAGGATCAGTAAATCCCTACAAAAGAAAGCAAATATAAGAGTATTTTTTTATCCAAAAAAATGTAAGTATTATCATTTTAATGTCATATATATATATATATACACACAACAGTTCTGTCTGGTTCTCGAATCTGATTGGCTGATAGCCATGAGATATTAAAGTAATATCAGCCTTATAATCTTAAAATGTGAGCAAAATCACCTGTTTTGTCATCACTTTAGATATTATTTAGAATCAATCAGTTCTAGTTCTAAAGTGACGTTGATGAAGTTGCAATGGTTTCTACTGTTCAGACTGTCAGCTACAGATGTGTATGAACAGCGGAAGAAAGTAGTTCCTCTTAAAAAAAGGGTTTTTGAGATTCTCCGTTTGGTTTTCTTTTTTATATACACTATTATGCCGTCAAACTGTTGTATAAACGCAATACCACACTCGTAGCAGTATATATGGTTGTATATGACTGTATATCGTCAGCCTCGAGCCAACACACGCCTCCCACCAGTGCCAATATACAGCCATATCACACTGCTACGAGTGTGATATTGCTCATTTATATATATAATTTTATTTTATTAAAAACAAATAATTCAGCACTTACAGGATGATCCTGATCCAGATCAGGATCATATTTGGTGACAAGGTGATGGCATTTATCAAGCTCTGCAATTTTTCTGGGAAACCAATGAACTGGGAGGGGGAAAAAAGTACACAAAAGGTACTTTTCACAATAATTATTGTTCCAAAGCAGCTTTACAAAAGGTGTATGTTATTATATTACATTCAAAATCAGAAAAAGTTGATGTCTTGTGTATATCCGTAAACTAGTAGTTTTCCATATTTTTTGAGTCATGTTTTTATTTTAATATTTTCCCCATTTATTTATGCTTTTGAATCACATTATGGGACCTTAATCTGTCTTCCAACAACTTTTAAGCTTTAAACGTTTGAAAAAGTGACCGTTATTAACATTTTTAATAGTTTAAAGTGATATAATGTCTGGATTGGTGTTGTATATTATGGTACAAATACCTTCTAATAGGGCCTCACAGTGGCGCAGTGAGTAGCACGTTCGCCTCACAGCAAGAAGGTCGCTGGTTCAAGCCTCAGCTGGGTCAGTTGACGTTTCTGTGTGGAGTTTGCATGTTCTCCCTGTGTTGGCGTGGGTTTCCTCTGGGTGCTCCAGTTTCCCCCACAAGTCCAAAGACATGCGGTATAGGTGAATTGGGTAAGCTAAATTGTCCGTAGTGTATGAGTGTGAATGGGTGTGTATGGATGTTTCCCAGAGATGGGTTGCAGCTGGAAGGGCATCCGCTGCGTAAAACATATGCTGGATAAGTTGGCGGTTCATTCCGCTGTGGCGACCCCAGATTAATAAAGGGACTAAGCCGAAATGAAAATGAATGAATGAATGAACCTTGTAATAAACTGCCAGTACATTTTCTGTTATTTTACAGACTTATTTCTCTATATATATTATTTCTTATACATTATATTTTTTCAAACTACTAAAATGTCAATAAAAGTCACTTCGTAAACCGGTAGAGGTGAATTTTCAACATGAAATGTCGACAGAGCAGAGATTAAGGTCCCATAATGCAATTCACAACCATAAATAAACGGAAAACACTTGTGAATCACAAAATATGGAAACAGTTAATTAACAGATATTTTTTACAGTGTACTGTACATAGTTAACAAGCGGTTACACAATATACAGTGTCCAACAACCGAGCATAACAGAAAATCAAAAACAAAGCAACGTCACTTACATTTGAGCTCTTTGGTGGTTTTGACATCCTCCGCACTTCTCTTCAGAGAGCTGACCAGCGTGCTAACATCTGACAGGTGCACTTCACACTGAACATAATATTCCAGGTCCTCCAAGCCATCCTTTGGTTTTCGGCTGGGTCTGGTTTCAAGATGGTGGATCTTGGCCTCGAATGTCTGTGGTGTTCGGTTGAGCATCAGAATAAATTTATTATAATAATGATGATGCTTAACAATTATGTCGTATCTAAAAAATATGCAACATTCAACATCACACACAATCAAAATACATATAAATATAAGGAATAATAGACTGTATATAGATTTATATATTTACAACCTAAAATATTACGATCTAAAACTATCATTATCCATTAATATATTTTAGATGTAGATATTGTTTTTGCTTTTTTGTTGCATATACAGAAAAAAACATGTATTTTTATTCATTCATTCATTTTCATTTCGGCTTAGTCCCTTTATTAATCTGGGGTTGCCACAGCGGAATGAACCGCCAACCCATCCAGCACATGTTCCACGCAGCGGATGCCCTTCCGGCTGCAACCCATCTCTGGGAAACATCCATACACACCCATTCACACTCATACACTACGGACAATTTAGCTTACCCAATTCACCTATACAGCATGTTTTTGGACTTGTGGGGGAAACCGGAGGAAACCCACCCAACACAAGGAGAACATGCAAACTCCACACAGAAACGCCAACTGACCCAGCCGAGGCTCGAACCAGCGACCTTCTTGCTGGGAGGCGAACGTGCTACCCACTGCGCCACTGTGAGGCCCCATGTATTTTTAAATTATATTAAATAATATAATATTTGGAACTGACAAAAGCAGGGTTTGTAAGTTGTGCAATGTACTATAAACTGTAAAGTCTAACAATGAAAATAACTAAATGAAATAGATTAGTTTAACTTATAACTTTAAAAAAGTTACTTTGATTTAATGAAAATGAGGTATGGTAACTGATTATATTAAGCAGAGCCCAAACCGAATGAGCTATGAATGAATTTGTTATATTTTTTTTGTGTTAACTCTAATGATAGAAGCAATACCAAACCATTTGAGTAGCTATATAGTTAATTGGACATAATTAATTCGTTCTATTAACTGAACTCATACCGATTTGAAAACTGAACTTAAAATGTTTAAGTTAACAATATTCTAAATGTAAGACGAAATCAACACAAATAAATGTATGTGTACATGACTCAATGTATGTATGTATATATATATATATATATATATATAATTCATTCATTTTGGCTTAGTCCCTTTATTAATCTGGGGTCGCCACAGCGGAATGAACCGCCAACTTATCCAGCATATGTTTTATGCAGCAGATGCCCTTCCAGCTGCAACCCATCACTGGGAAACATCCATACACACCCATTCACACTCATACACTACGGACAATTTAGCTCACCCAATTCACCTGTACCGCATGTCTTTGGACTTGTGGGGGAAACCGGAGCACCCGGAGGAAACCCACGCCAACACAGGGAGAACATGCAAACTCCACACAGAAAGGCCAACTGACCCAGCCGAGG
>CAIGQW010054506.1:6487911-6502177 GCA_903798125.1 Danio choprae
AAAAAAAAAAAAAAAAAACCGAAGGGCTGTTAAGGAACAGCCCCAGCCGTCTATAAGCTCCTTCTATCAAGCGGTGCAAAGAAAAACCTGAGTTTTCTTCGAAAATACCGACAAGAACTATAGTTATTTCGAGGAAAGCGAGGGATAAAAAAGGAAGTCTGGGCGTGTTGGGAGTCAGACTTCCCAGGGCCCTTGGACAGTGAGAGCACCATACGGTGTCCTCCCTGAGCCACGATCTGTTGAGGAGGGGGCAGACCACCACACCACCTATGGTGGCTGGGGGCTCTGCGCTTCTTAGGGTGGGCGCTCCTCAGTGTCTGAGGGCATTGGGGGCCTCACCCCTTCTTCGGAGGGTCCAAGAGCAACCAGAGGCTGGTCTCGAGAGGCTGGTACCCCTAGCACATTTTTTGGTGGCGTGGAAACGCCTGCCAATGGTGTCTCAGTGGGTCCTGTTCACGGTGAAACACGGCTACAAAATACTATTTTGTGCACGCCCACCATGCTTCAACGGTGTTACACACACTGTAATGAAGCCAGAACAGGCTCTGGTTGTGGACTAAGAAGTACTGGCACTTCTAAGCCCACTTGACATACAGTCAGGGTTTTACAGCCGGCATTTCATAGTTCCGAAAAAGGATGGGGGACTGCGTCCCATATTAGATTTAAGAAATCTATATTGGTCTATCAGGGCCGTCAAGTTCACTGTAAAACATAAAGATGTGTAGTGTCACATACTCAGTCCCAGCACTGGTTTGTCACAATAAAACTGAAAGACGCATACTTCCATATATCCATCCTTCCCCAACAAAGGAGTTACCTGAGGTTCGTTTTCGGGGGCGAAGCGTTCCAGTATCGGGTTCTTCCACTCGGCCTAGCTCTGTCATCTCAAACTTTCACCAACATACTCGAAGCGGCATTAGTTCCTATTCGTATGCAGGGTACACATATCCTAAACTACATAGACATATGGCTAATTGTAGCTCAGTCTCACGATATGGCAGTTCGGCATCGAGATGTCGTTCTCACCCATATCAGAAGGTTGGGGTTTCGGCTGAACACCACAAAAAGTGCGCTTGTTCCAGCCAGGACGACCACTTTTTTAGGTGTGCTATGGGACTCCATGACGATGTGAGCACGTCTGTCCCCGCCATGAATCGTTTTGATTCAGTCAGCCCTACACAGAGCTAAACAAGGCCAATACATCACTGTAAACAGCTTCAGAGACTGTTAGGCCTCATGACAGCAGCCCCCGGCGTGATTCCGTGTGGTCTGCTGTACATGAGACCCCTACAGTGGTGGCTCAAATCCAGGGGGTTTTCCCTCAAGGGGAATCCTTTCCGCATGATCAAGGTCTCGCGGCACTGCCTTCGAGCCTTAAGTATGTGGAAAAAGCCCTGGTTTCTGTCTCAGGGCCCAGTGTTGAGTGCTATCTGTCATCGCCTCGTGCTTATGACAGATGCTTCTCTCACGGGCTGGGGAGTGACCCTGAGGGGCCTTCCCGCAGCGAGACAGTGGGGAGAACATCATCGTCTGTGGCACATAAACTGCCTGGAGATGATGGCTGTGTTTCTGGCCTTAAACACCTTCTCCCGGATTTAAGGGACTATCATGTTCTAGTCCGCATGGACAAGACATCGGTGGTCGCTTAAATCAACCATTAGGAGGGCCTGAGGTCACGACTGCTATGCAGGCTGGCACATCAAATCCTCCTATGGACCCAGCCAGGGGGTTTCCCTCAAGGGGAATCCTTTCCGCATGACCAAGGTCTCGCGGCACTGCCTTCGAGCCTTAAGTATGTGGAAAAAGCCCTGGTTCCTGTCTCAGGGCCCAGTGTTGAGTGCTATCTGTCATCGCCTCGTGCTTATGACAGATGCTTCTCTCACGGGCTGGGGAGTGACCCTGAGGGGCCTTCCCGCAGCGAGACAGTGGGGAGAACATCATCGTCTAGGGCACATAAACTGCCTGGAGATGATGGCTGTGTTTCTGGCCTTAAACACTTTCTCCCAGATTTAGGGGACTATCATGTTCTAGTCCGCACGAACAAGACATCGGTGGTCGCTTAAATCAACCATTAGGAGGACCTGAGGTCACGACTGCTATGCAGGCTGGCACATCAAATCCTCCTATGGACCCAGAACAAATTCTGTCTGTCAGAGCAATATATGTCCTGGGCCATCTGAACATGGGAGCAGACCTCCTGTTGAGACAGGGGGTGAGATCCGGGGAATGGACACTGTGGTGTTCTCTCTCGTATCTAGCCCCGCTGGGACTGGATGCCATGCTGCAAATGTAGCTGAGGCTACGTCTGTACGCATTTCCTCCGGTCGCTCTGCTCCCTGGAGTCCTGAGAGGGTCCGGCGAGATTGGAGTCCAGCTATTGCTGATAACCCGTCTTGGCCTACGAGGATCTGGGTTTCAGACCTCACAGCCCTGCTGGGGGTCTCCCGTGGGAGATCCCCATCAGGAGGGACCTTCTGTCCCAGGTTGGAGGGGTGATACTTCATCCTTGCCCTGACCTGTGGAAACTATGGGTTTAGCCTCTGAGGAGGCCTATCTCATAGAGTGTGGAACGTCAACCAAGGTTGCTCAGACCATACTTAATTCCAGGGCTCCCTCCACGAGGAAGCTTTATGCCCTGAAATGGGCTCTCTTTTCAGCTTGGTGCAGAGAGCATCAGCTGAACCCAGTCAGCTGTCAGGTAGCCCCAGTGCTGGAATTTCTCCAAAACTGCCTGTCTGCTGGGCTAGCTGCATCCACTCTGAAAGTGTACGTGGCAGCTATAACAGCCTACCGTTCTCCCCTAGATGATGAGTCACTAGGGCAGGACATGCTAATTCGTTGCTTCCTCTGTGGAGCCAAAAGGCTAAGGCCTGTTAGCACAAGCAGGGTACTGACAGGGGACTTAACATTTATGCTCGAGGGCATCTCTGTTCCCCCATTTGAGCCACTGCAGGAGGCGTCAGATAAGTTTCTGACACTAAAAACAGCTTTTCTATTAGCTATTTCTATTACCTCCAGGCTCTGTCGGTTGCACCTTCCTTTCTGGAGTTTGCTCCAGGCTTGACTAAAGCCTTTCTTTTCCCCAGACCGGGGTATGTGCCGAAGGTTCCCACTTATGTGGCGAGACCTGCTGTGCTGCAAGCCTTTAATCCGCCCCCGTCGTCGGACCAGGAGAAACTAAATCTGCTCTGCCCAGTTAGGGCTCTGGATAAATATGTCCACAAGAATTGCCCAGTGGCGAAAGAGCGAGCAGTTACTAGTCTGCTTTGGACCCTCAAAAGGGGGAGTCCTGCGAATAAGCAGACCATAAGCAATTGTATAGTCAAGACTATTTCAGTTACTTATCAGGCTGTTGGATGTCCCGCACCTAAATTTGTTAGGGCCCACTCCACGAGGGTGTAGCGGCCTCCAAAGCTTCTATTTTGGGCTCTGCCCTTTCTGACATTTGTTTGGCGGCAGGATGGTCGATGCCATATGCACTTGTGCGTCACTATCAACTCATTTTAGACCCCTCCCCGGGGTCCTCTTTTCTCACTGCGTAGTGTGCATTCACAGTCAGCAGTGAGTCTGGCCTAGTGGGTATTGCGTTCCCCTAGCGTTCTGTTTGGACGCAGTGTTGAAGTTCCCTTGAAAGGGAACGTCTCAGGTTACGTATGTAACCATAGTTCCCTGAGAGGGAACGAGACACTGCGTCTTCCGCCATACTCTCTTCTGCCTGTTACTTCTTTCAAGCTAATTTGAAGTTACATCTGAATGTTCAGTGCAGGCTTTTATACTTCCTGGTCTGACGTTCACGTTGCCACGTGTGCGCGCATGGTGACGTCACCGCTAAATTACATTAGATTGATTTCACATGTGCTTCAAGACGCGTATAAAAGAGGTGTTCCCCTAGCGTTCTGTTTGGACGCAGTGTCTCGTTCCCTCTCAGGGAACTATGGTTACATACGTAACCTGAGACGTTATCCTGGCTTTCTTGATTCCACTTTTGTGCAATACTCCTCTGGCCTTTTAAGGCCTACAACAAACAGCTGTTATGGACTACACTGAGCTTCTTCCTAGATTTGTGATATCACAAATCAAAAATTTACATAGAATGCACAAAAACAACTTTCTGATAGCAAAAACATAACAACAGTGTTGTTATCAGTGCGGTTAAAAAAACCTTGCTCTCCTGATTGCCAGAAAAAGTAATGTTTTACGGGGGTCTAGTAAGCTGTATAAATTTTTTGGCTGCATTACCAAAAATGTTTGCATTTTTAAGGTAACGACTTCATTAAGTAACTGACATTCAAAGCTTAATTCTTATCTTAATAGAAGCCTGTAAATATGACGTGACAATATTACGTGTTATATGAGAATGGTCAGAATGATAATTCAAGTTACACAACAGTGGTACTTCCAGTGTTAAGTGACCACCCCTTTAAGGGACTTTGAATATGTGCCAGATAGGTTGGCCTTGTTTATGTCAGAGGAGAAGGGCCAGACTGGTTTGGACTTATGCAATGGTGAAAAAAAAAGTCGAATAACATTTTGAAACTTAAAGGAGGGTGTACCTTAGAAGGCTGATGCTGGTAGATTATGCTATAACGAATATTTCTTAGCACACTTTGTGCTTTTTAGTACCAATTAAACATTGTTTAAATGCCACGGCCCGCTGAAACACTATTGACCACAGTATACCAATCTTGTAATTAGTACTTCCGGATAGATAATGTCACAAAGCTCAGATTCATCTCAAACTAATTTCTTGAACATCACAGTGACTTCACAATACCCAAACGACCGCTTCAATCACCCAATTTCAATTCAAAATAACACCTTTGAGATGTAGTTGAAAGAGAGATTCACATAATTCATGTTAAATTTCCAGCAACTGTGTGAACCTAGCATGTAAATATAGATCCAAATCTTTAAGAATTGTTAGAAGCACATTGTTTTAATCAATGCCAAGAAGAATTAGAGGCAATTCTGAAGCCAACCTGATACTAACAAATAAATTGGTTAGCGTGTGCCATATTTGATCAGGAACATGGTCTGTCAGAAAATCAAGAAAATATATACCATTTTATCTATTTATATTCTTTGTCTTATCCTTTGCTTATCTGAATTTGTATAGACACCTTTTTCTGTACAGTATGTTAGTCAAGTACATTCACATTGTAACTTAACTCATAAGACCTCATCATATGTATCATGATACCTCTCACCTCAGGGTATTTTGGTCCAACAGCACTGCCTCCTCTCTGCCATTAGTCCCAAACCTTCTCCGAGAGGGAGCGCGTTATTAAATTTACCTTTCGTAATAGCCCCTGCCGCAGGCAAGGATAGAACTGGATGTGATAATTACGAACACCCTAAACCCACAAAAGCACCTCCTAATTAAACTCTGACATTTTCTCGCAGCCGAACACACACACACTGTTTTGCTCAGTCTTATCTCCTTCCTCTTGCTCTTTGTTCTCCAAATCTCCAGCTCTGATGATAACAAGAAAAACAACACCAAACATGTTTTAAAATACCGTTCTTCAAATGTTAATGGGCCGAGAAAATGTTTGGCATAATTCACAGAGAGAAATCTACAGTTCTTGAGAACAACAGTAATTGATTTAGTTGTTTTCACCCTCAGGTCAGTAAATTGTCAGAGGCATTAGCCAAAAACACAGATTTTTGCTTTTAAAACGATCCACAGATTTCACGTGGTATTTGTTTTTTGGTCATATAACACATTTTTAAGGCTTTTAGCTCAATAAACTATTAAGTTGTTGTTTAATATAGTTAGTGAGGTAGTAGTTGGGTTTAGGTATTGGTTAGGATTAAGGATGTAGAATAAGATCATACTTTATAAACAGCCAATATCTTACTAATAAGCAGGTAATTAATCAGTATACTTAATCTAAAGTGTTACCCACTTCATTATTGCAAATATGTGTTAGGTTTTATTTTTTTTATTATTTAAAAAGGAGTTCTTTCACTTTTTTCTTGATTGTCTATGATAGCAGGTACCTTGATGTCAAAATGACATAAAAAAAACTTCAAAATTGCAAATCAGTTTAATGTCAAAACCTTGATGTCCAGTTGACATTCCTACATGACTATCAAAATAATGAGATAAAAAGTATTATTATATAAGAAAGGCTTTATTAATCTGAAAGCTTCAATTCTAAATAAAAAATTTACACTGAATTTTGTATCCCTACACACAATGATGTCAAAACGACATCAAATTGACTTCTAACATTGGCGTCAAAAACACATCCAAAAATCGATTACAGGTCAGTTTTTTTAATTGAAATCTAACACGGTCAGCAATATACTCAATTTGATGGTGTTTTGACATCAAGATGGTCAGTTGACATTAAATCGATTAGCATTTTTGTATTTTTTTTAATGTTATTGTAACATCAAGGTCCCCGCTGGGATGAAAGCCTGTAGAGTGATTTTATGTAAAGGAAAATCAAAAGGATGTGATGTTTCTTCTGTTTTATGACACATTCAACATAGTCTCATTCTGAAAACGTAGCCCTGTATACATTTCTGGAGATCGCGAATTATGTAGCCAGAGGAACATATGGCTGCATTTCGTCTTTAAAACGAATGCTACGGGGCGGTATGGCGCTGTACCTTTTCGCAATTACCAGCTGGGTCAATCTGTGCTTTTGAAAACACTATTAGTTGGGTTTAGGGAAGGAGGAGGGTGGGTCAGTCAGTCATTCAGTCAGTCGGCAGTCAGTCAACAGCGGCCACTGGTGGATTTATGTGAGAATTGCACTCTCGAGAGAAGTTTGAGATCTGAAAAAGCGTACACAACGGCCTCTGGTGGATTCGCAAAAACAAAAACTGGGAAGTATTTGGCGCTTATGTATATAGCAGTACGTTTTCAGAATGAGCCTGGGGTGGACACATTAAATCAATGGTTTCACAATGTGCAAGATAACACCAAATAAAATAATAAAGTAACAATAAAATAATAATATAACAATAAAGGCTCAGACACTCTCTTAGCTCAAAACAAGATTAAAGGCCTATCTTTTTAGTAAAGCATACATGCAATGCATCATATAACTGTGAGATGCATGAGTGTGCTCCATGCAGGTGAGTGGGCTTGACAAACCACCTGTAGGACACAAACAAAGAAATACTTCTATGTTTTATATGTTTGTGACTATGTTTGTTTATATAACTACTATTTTCATTTATGGCACTTTATTTTCGCATTGACATTTAATATCTCTTTTTCAAATACATTATGAACAGCAGCTATGCTAATTATTTTCTTTGATCTCTATTTTCACCTGGGGATACTCATCCAGAGGCCTCTAGAGATTGTGCAGCACCATTGATGGGATCCAAGACCTGTGAAGAGATAATGCCAACCATCGAGGACTTTGAGGACAACACTTAACACACAAATACACTGCATTAATTATGTACACATAGACATCACCTATATGCTATAAAACTGAAGGTTAACTATGCTCATATTTAATAACTCAGATTTTATTGTAACTTATAACTTAATTTGATTGTAATGCAATAATATGCACCTTTTGTAAAGCTATATAAAAGTGCTATACAAATAAACTTGAACTGGATTGAACTAAATGAATAGATACATACAGTACTATGTGTACATATATTATTCCAAACCCATATGACCCTAGGTGGAACATCATTTCCACTGTCCTGACCATAAAAGTCAGTGGATCCAAAACCCTGAGATCAACAACAAAATATTGTTTAGGTCTCATTTGGCCTTCTAGGTACTTTACCGTTTTAGCATTCAAACGTTTGTGAGTGACAAAAAAATTGTGAGAAGTGACAAGGACAGACAGCTCAAATCACAGCGGAGGGCAGAGCGATGTTTGCATGTGGCGATAAAAGGCTTTCTGTCATGGAATGTGTGGGACGACACAACACAAATAAGACATTGTGTCTGAAATTGCTTATCGGAGCAGATGCGAGTAAATTGCCTTTGAAATGTGGCGTGACCGAAGAGCAGACGCCGTCATAAGGCTGGATCAATGCCATTTTGGTAAACATGGCAGTCTGTAGCTGTGACGTGGAAGCAACGGGTGTTGTTGCGCCCATTGACGGTGTCCGCTTCCTCTCGATAATGGCTGCAGCTGTGGCACGCGTCCACGCCAGCCCCGTAAGCTCACACAAGTGGTTTGGGGGCTCATCAAGCCTCCCAGGGAAGAGTTAGGCTGAAGAGGACCTAATGGAGAACAGGGGATGCGCGGACAGGCATTCTATACACTACAGTGGGTTTGTATCAATAATGCAACCTCTCATGTTAGCCCACTTCAAATCCACCATTAGATGTAAAATATACAATGCAGGCTGCGTTTGCCAGATGGTTTCGATTTCCACATCAGTCAACAATTTTGGTTGCGCAAACATAAATTGGGCTGACATTCATTGTAACCCCCTCTCCATTTGTATATGCAGGAAGGACTGGAGAAGGGTGGGTGTGTTAGGGCGCACATGTGCCTAGCGTAATCTGAGCTTCATCTCTGACCAATGGAGTCGAGGGTCACGCAGACATCAGCGCTCGAGGGCTTTTGCAGCCTTTATCACATCAGGGAGTCAACAAAGCCAAATGTATTTATGGGATCTGAGACAGCCTGCGTACTAACTGCTTGACCTGACCCTGAAACAGAGGGAACCTGCGATTTCTTGAACTCCCAGTGAGATGAAGAAGTACTCAAATACACAACTCTCAACCTTATTGATTCATTCACATAAATCAACAGATCATGTGCTTTTCCTAAAGGAAATACTGGTGTTTGCAAACAACAACAAAAAATTATGGATTTTTGCTGGTTATATGTCACAATTGTCATAACTGTTGCAGTGGCTTAACCTTGATAGCATATATACACCATGGATGTGTTTATTTGATTGTGTTTATTGAGTTTACATTTGGAGAACATTTGATAGAACAAGTGCTCATACAGTATGTCTAAGTGATATCTTTTGACCGATGTTAAAGGTGCCATATAGTGCATTGGTTAAAATGTTCTCTGATATTTACATAGTGGTTTTGTAAGTTCAAATATTCTCCAGAAATTGTTTTATATGCTTATTTATTACCCTGTAATACATCCTTAGAATCAGAAGGTCTATATTGACCATATTTGGAATGGTCGCCAATATTAAGTGCTGCTCTGACAGCTCAGTGCCTGCTCTCCAACTCACAAACACACACGTTCAAATTATTATGTGCAAAACAATAATACTTAGTTTGTCAAAAAATATTTTAGCAAAATGAGTAGATGCCTTGTTAACCCTTTAACGTGTATGACCACACTGGTGTGTGATCAGCCTAGGCTGGTCCCCGAAGCATACAATCACACCAGTGAGATTAGAAGATTCAGAACGCACATCAACTGCTAAATTCCAATCTGATTCTTTGCGATGGCTCGCATAGAGCCAGATATTAGTGTTTTCAAACAAATAACATGTATTTTTAGGTTTCATATATTTTTAGGTGGCTGAAAAACACTTGCTGTGCATATAGCCCTTTGGAAAAAACACAAATTTGTGAACTTTAACAGCATGTCTACCTACAATGTGTCACACTCAATGCAGGACATGACAAGACAGGTATTAACAAAAGGACGGATTTATTTTACAAACACTTACTGATGACAGACACTGGAAACGGGCAGACAGGACATCAACGTATAACAATAAAATACCAGACAACGAAGGACTCAGACGAAAGGGTATAAATAGACAGGAGGATGATTAAACTAACGACACACAAGGGATGAACACAGGTGGGATGAATTGACACTGACGATGGCGGGAAAGACAGGACAAAGGAATCACATGACAAAACAATAGCACATGACATGGACGAACACTGACACAATGGAGGTTACCTTTGTTGCATCACTTAGAGCTGTGCCACAAAATCTGAAGTTGTTTACACAAAACTTTGCTAAGAGAACAATGCATATCTATTTATCATACAAATTAGAATTCTTTTAGAGTTTGTCAGTAATTGAACATAGCATCAAGTTCATGGATCATGGATATTTGCCAACCTTTCAATCACGTTAATGAGTCACAAGCTTAGATTTTAAAATGCAGTACTAGCTGCTCAACCTCCTGCTGGGTTCAAATTATGATGTCAGGAACCATTATCAACCATCACCACACGTTAGAAACACAAAACATCCCCTTTCTATTTGACTCCAACAATTATTCCAGTGTAATAAATGTACAGTGGCTGATAGAGATTAATGTTCTGCAATTTTAGAAAACACATGCAATTACAAAGAACACCAGCAAATTGAGAAATCGTTTTGATAGCATACGTACTGCAAAATCCTCACAAAACAAACACATAAAAAAGCACACGCTGGATTTTCTCACAACGCAAACAAATTAAGAAAACTCCTGCATTTTCTCGCAATACATGTGCTTCGCCCCAACTTGCATACTATCCATCCTAAATAGTAACAAAACCGTAGTGTGTTGAAAAGAGTATGCTAAAGGTTCCAGAGTGCTCTACTATTTCCGGTAAAAATTCGAAGTGTAGCACCGTCCATACTCTAACCGCTAATATACATTGCGCGTTGGACATGAATTCGTTTAGAACTACAAATATGGCAGATGCGCGAGATCAAACGTCAAGTACAGAGGCTTCGGTATCACTTTATTTTGATGGTCCCTTTAACACATTTTGTTGGATTTAAGTTACATTGCGTATACATGCCAACTAATTCTCAATAGATTATCAGTAGACTGTTAGGTTGGGATTAGGGTTTGGGTTCGTGTAAATTGACATGTACTTGCAAAGTTTCTTATAGTCAGTTAAATGTCTGTTGAAGGAGTAGTATCAGCAGATATTAAGCAGACAGTCTACCAATACAGCAAAAATGAGAAGTAATTGGCATGTAGTTGCAATATAACTTTTAGTCAACACAATGTGCAATAGGGACCATTAAAATAAAGTGTTACCGAGGCTTCTCTAAAGTTAGTTGACTATTGAATAATATCTAGCCAACTGGAAAATATATTAATCACATTTTCCTTGTTATATTATATCTGCAACAACAATGTGAACTTAAATCAAGATATGTTTGGGCTTTAACTTTTAAAAGCATAACTATCCAAACACCTGAGTGGATTTCTCTCCGCGAAATACTCGCAATTGGCAGATTATCTTGCTTCTGCTTTTCCAAAATGGTAGGTAATTATTCATTCATTCATTTTCTTTTTGGCTTAGTCCATTTATTAATCAGAGGTCACCACAGCGGAATGAACCTCCAACTTATCCAGCATATGTTTTACGCAGAGGATGCCCTTCCAGCTGCAACCCATCACTGGGAAACACCCATACACTCTCATTCACACACATACACTACGGACAATTTAGCTTACCCAATTAACCTATAGCCCATGTCTTTGGACTGTGGGGGAAACCAGAGCACCCGGAGGAAACCCACGCGAACACGAGCAGAACATGCAAACTCCACACAGAAATGCCAACTGACCCAGCCAAGGCTCGAACCAGCTACCTTCTTGCTGTAAGGCGACAGCGCTACCAACTTCGCCACCCTGGTAGGAAATTAAATATTAATAAATACGTTACTAAGCAACATAACAATCTGCTAATGAGGAAGTAGTATTTCCCAAAGCTTGCATACTCTTCTGTTACACACTGAAAGGTATGTACTTTTCCTTCCCAATAAAAGTACATACTTTTAGGGCGTAGTATAAGCATAGGAATTGGGACGCAGGATTGCAAATAGCACGGAACACAACGGAAATGTTTCAAGGGGATTCAAAAATGTGACGGACACAACTGGGATATGTATATTGTGCCATGACTATTGCTCAGTGAAGTTGTTGGTGATCTTTAAAAGGTGAGTTTTTTTGATTGTTTATTTTAACATCCTGATCACACGATTCCCTTTTCTTTTGAATACTATGATTAGCCTAAATAACCATAACCTAAATAGCTGGGTCTGTCATGTTTTAGGGTCCCCTTAAAACATTTCAATTGTGTTCCATGCTATTTGCATGTGTTGTGAGAAAATGCAGGCGTTTTAATAATTTGTGTGTGTTATTTAATGTATTTGCGTTGTGAGGATTTGCAATACGCATGCTGTCAAACCGATGAGGATCTTTTTTAATTTGCTGTTGTTTTTTGTAATTGCATGTGTTAAGGTCAACCCAGGCTCATTCTGAAAACGTATTGCTATATACATTTCTGGAGAGCGCCAAATATGTCCCAGGAGCAAAATTTGTTTGCAGTTTTTGTTTTCGCGAATCCACCAGAGGCCGCTGAGTATATTTTTTCAGATCTCAAATTCCACTCGTGAGTGCCAATCGCGCCTGCTGTTCTTGCGTAAATCCAACAGAGGCCGGTGTCGACTGAATGACTGACTGACTGACCGAATGACTCCTCCTTCCCTAAACCCAACCAATAGTGTTTTCAAAAGCACCGATTGACCAGCCCACTCACTTCCCTAAACCCAACTGACAGTCTTAAAAAGCAATCCAGAAAAAAAAGCCCTTGCCTGATTTTTACCACGTTTTCAAATTTTACCACATTCTCACCGTTATTTACTTGTTTATTTTATTTTTTGCCTTCTCTTTTTGTTTTACCTGCTTTCTGGAACCGTTCTTCGCCAGACACGAACCCCATCATCGTGGTCAACTCCTATCTGCGTCTCAAGACTGCCAACATACATGGTGAGCTAACTTGACAAACCAGTAACAGCGGGAAAGCCATCCATACGGAGGTAAGCAGTCAGCTGGTAAGCACGAAAAGAAACAGCGTCATACTGCCCTGTAGCTTTCATTTTAAAGATGAAATGCAGCCATACGTACTTCTGGCCACATTATTTGCGATCTCCAGAAATGTAGATAGGTCTACATTTTCAGAATGAGTTGGTTAAGCTCTCTCTGCCGCCGTACAAATGTGTCCTAGAAACATCTTTTCACACAAATGTTTGGGTGCACTATTATCTGATCAGGCAACTGTGGCATGCTTGACCACATTGGATTTAGAGGGGCACAAAAAAGATCCAAATGACGTAGGCTATGCCACTCTCTGGCTTGTTAAAGGGCCCATTGCCTGTCACAGGTGTCTCCTATTATACGTCTGCCAAAACAACGCAGACATCAGGCCATCTTGTTTGGAAATTACACCCTTCAGAGCAAACAAGCTTCTTTACAGAGAATGAATACTCTGTCAGCGCTGGTTTGCATGGGGAACATGCGGCACTGGCAGTTTTATAGATCATCATGTCAAAGAGAGATAGAAAATTGTAGCATTATCATTTGAATCATCTGTGTTTTAATGCAATTGCTCTTGAGGTAAATGGTGGCTATTTCGTTGTGACACTGATGAGGTAATAATGAGCACGGTAATAGCGCGGTGGCTGCTTTTGTGTGCCTTGTTTTGGGGAACACAATTTATCACTGCAGACACATACATAAACATGCAAATGGACTGTAGGTACATTTAAATCAGATATATGCAATGAAAAAAATTTAAAAAGACAATGCTAAATTTAAAAACAAAATGCATTTAATTGTAGTAAAATCTTTATTTCATTTAGACGCTTTGTTAAGATTACAGTTGGCAGAAATGTGTCTTTCAAAAATTGTTGAAAATTTCAATTGGATTGTAAATGGATATGCTAGCAACCATATTGGAACATTCTAACAACAAACAGCTAGCTAACAACTAGACTATGTTGTCAAAAATGTAGACATAATGATACATATCAATGCTATATTGATATGATACATTTAAATCAGATATATGCAATGACAAAGAGCTGTCGGAATCAGTTTCTTAAAAGTTTAATTGTAGCTAAATCTTTTATTTCATTTAGATGCTTTGCTAAGCTTACAGTTGACAGAAATGTGTTTTGCCTTCTTTCAAAAATGGTTGAATATTTCAATTGGATTGTAAAGGAACATGCTAGCAACTATGTTGCAACATGCTAACAACAAACAACTAGCTAACAACTACACTATGCTGTCAATTTATTTTGATATTATGATACCTATTAATACTGAAATATTTTAAACAAAATGATATTGCTTTGTTTGTTTTGATTTGTTTGTTTTTGTTCGTTCGTTCATTCGTTCGTTTGTTTACGGGTGGCCCAGTGAAAATTTGGCAGCTTGAGTAAAAGTCTGAACCACTGATCTCAATGGGCCAGTACAAAAATCCTGCTTGAGGGCTATATATTATATTATATTATATTATATTATATTATATTATATTATATTA
>CAIGQW010054506.1:6502187-6512598 GCA_903798125.1 Danio choprae
TATATTATATTATATTATATTATATTATATTATATTATATTATATTATATTATATTATATTATATTATATAAGCATATTCAATGGCTTCCTAAAATGAGAATGTGATCTGAACTGAATGACAACAAAAGTGTACCAGACTGCCTTGGATTAGTTTTTACAGTCTTCCTGGCACAAATATATTACAGTCTATTGTATTATGTAAATATATATTACATAATTCATTTTCTAAAAACCCTGGTATTCTCACATGCTAATATTTTGCAAGATATACCAAGATTTGCAAAGTTTTTACAAGATAAAATTATCTGAGCTAAGCTACTGCATTCATTTTCTTCTTCTGAGGTATCATCAGAAATAATATTGATATTAAGCTTGATAAACTGTATTAAAAAAAAAATAGTCAGCGCCAATAGCCTTGTGGTTAGTGCGTCAACATATAGCATTGAGCTGCTCACGGCCACCTGAGTTCAATACCTGGCTTAAACCTTCTGCTCTCTCTCTCTGCTCTGCCACATTTTCGTGTCTCCACTATACTGTCTTATAAAATAAAGGTATAAAAAATATATTAAAAAACACTAAGCATTAAACATTTTCTCTAAGCAGGATAAAAACAATACAGTCTGGTTTCATTTTACATGCAGACAACAGAGCAACCGGTAAATGTGCCTGATACCAGCCAGAGACACCAGATTCAGCCCCGCAGGCTATACATCACTTCCTCTCGCTGGACTAAAGAAAGCTGCCGCAGACAGTGCTGTTCAATCAATCTCTTGACACAGAGTTTTCTAAATCGAGGTTTGTGAGTTAGTTAGATTTTCTCATATTTTTATTTTCACAAAATGAGATTGAAGACATAAGTACTATCACTTTATTAGGATATTGCTGCGTGTTTCTTTGTGAAAGAGAAATATAAGTAAACTAAACTGAACTTTTAAAACAAATGCCAAATCAAAACAGTTTCTGAAATTAAATAAATCTCTTCATATATGCAACATATTTGTCTGAGCTTTTTCCATTTAAAAATAAGATGCAACCATTGTATTTTATTCATGATCCAAACAAAGATGCAGTGTACATGCAGCATAAGCAGTGAAGGAAATGATATCCAGCTGCAGACCCGCAGATCCACAAATGTTTTAGGACACACATAATCCAGACCACACGATACAGGCCGGGGCAAACCATATATAGTTAATGATGGGTTTGCTCCCCCTTTATATTAAGTGCCCTTAACGAATATGTACTTACATTGAAATGAATCTTAATCTAAGATGATCAAGTATGTATTTGACATGCTTGATCAAATACATGCATGTAATTACTGTTGTGGCTATTTTCTTTAAGGAGGCTCTCTCCATGGTAAAGAAGACAAAGTCTTACCCAAGATGTCTTTTAAAGTTTTATTCTTTGCAAAGAAGGTCAGACAGTCATACAGTAACACAGGTTCCTGCAGAGTGCGACACTCAAAGAAGAGTGTGTTCCCTTTTTATCTCGTTTCTTCCCTCTGAAGCCCACAAGGCCATAGGTGACATAGCAAATGAATCACGTCACAGTTATCTTAACACTCATGATTCTCTTTTAGTTGTCTATATTTCTATCCCATACGGCTGTACAGGTCATAGGTCACCATACATGGAATACAATCTTGTCTTATGATAAAAAGGTGCCAAAGTGATCACGCATAGCTTAACTGTGTAATGTAGACATAGAAAAAGGAAAGAAGAACAGATTAGAAAATGCATATAAAGGTATAAAAATTAATTTCCATAACATTACTTATTGTAGTTCATTTCTGCAATTACATTTATAATTGTACAGTTGACCCATCCCTTAAACCTTAACCCTAACTTTACCCTCAATTACACCAGAACTATTCTGCAATGCATTATGAACTGTGAGTACATTGTATTTTTTTTTTATTTAAGTATATGTAAGGCTTAATATGATATACATTTAAATTCACTTAATATGAAGAGGGTCCCACAAATTACTAAAAACACATAATTAAATTTTTTTGTAAAACTACAATAACAGTACATAAATTACAATGTACTTATATCTCTAGGGTTAACAGAGAATGGTCTGAAAAAGAGAAAATATCCAGTGAGTGGCAGTTCTGTGGGCACAAATTCCTGGTTGAACCTTTGGGATTGGCGGAACGGGGGATTCGCATCATGGATGTGCAGCCGACAAATCTGCAGCAACTTGCGTGATGCTATCATGTCAATATGGACCAAAATCTCTGAGGAATATTTCCAGTACCTTGTTGAATCTATGCCATAAATGATTAAGGCAGTTCTGAAAGCAAAAGGATATCCAACCCCGTACTAGTAAGGTGTACCTAATAAAGTGGCCGGTGAGTGTAGGCCCAAGATGCTGAATAATACTGGAAATAGCAGACGACCTGAATGAGATGCAACTTTGCTCTCTGCCAGCAGGTGACGCTTGGAAAATGCAATGATATACACTAGTGTTTCCTGGGATCAAGTTTACCGCTGTAAACAAAGAATCACTACACTTATCACTACAAAATATTTTTCTAAAAATAATAATTTCTTCTCAGAGGTTCGTTCATATCAATTTCTAACTTCAGCTGAATCATGATTTCTTTAGCATCTCAATTTCTCTGAATCATCACATAGTCTACTTGAATCGATTTTCAATTGGTTGGCGATTCATTGGTACAAATAAACTAATAATTAATAGTAAAAAAAAAGGTGAAGGGGGTCTAAGGCTTGTTAAATGTTGGTCCACTCCTCTTCAATTAATGTGCAAAGTTGCTGGGAATTGGCAAGAACTGGAACACGCTGTCTTATATGCCGATCCAGAGCATCCCAAACATGTCCAGTGAGTATGCTGGCCATTCAAGAACTGGGATGTTGTCAGCTTCTAATTGTGTACAGATCCTTGCAACATGAGATGATGTTTTCATGTTGCAAGGATCAAAAAAACAAAAAAAGCCAAAAAAATGGAATTAAAATGCCATCAATAACATGCAGCTGTGTTTGTTGTCCATAACAAACACCTGTCCATACCATAACCATACTGGTTACGACAACGAATTGCTGTCAAGTTGAGACTGCAATAAAGATGAGCTTCCCTGACAAACAGTTTGTGCAGAGATTCTTCGGTTATGCAAACTGATTCTTGCAGAAGCAGTTCGGGTGGCTGGCCTCAGACCCTTTTGGAGGCGAAGGTGATTTATTTGGAGGTCCTGGGCTGGTGTGGTTACACGTGGTCTGCGGTTGTTAGGCTGGTTGGGTGCACTACAAAATTCTCTGAAACACCTTTAGAGATGGCTTATAATGAACATTCTTATTCATAGGAAACAGCTCTGGTGGACATTCCTGGAATCATCATGCCATTTGCAAGCTCCCTTAAGTCTGAATTAAGTGATCGCCATAACCTTCTGCATTCTGTTTGTGCTGTCTGTCAGTGTTGGGGAAAATTACTTTTGAAAGTAATGCATTTAGTTGCGTTACATAGTTACTTTTTATGGCAAGTTATGCGTACTTTTGAGTTACTATTACGTTACTTTTTCTAACCTGGCTGAGGCTTAATCTCTTTCAGAATTTGCAGGAGGGTTTTTTTCTTCTTCTTCTTTTTTTTTAATAGAGGAGCTTTGCATTTATCAACAACCTATATAACCTAAACCTTCCTTTACCTTAAACAAACACAAAAAAATTTAAATAATAATTTAGGATAATGTCATCTTCTAAGAACTTTCTGTCCCCAGAGCTATACATGCTGTATATACAGATTAATGAAAGTTTAAAACCGTGTGTTTGCTACTTTTGTGCTCATCAAAATAATGAGAATACTTCCATTGCAGAAATGTAAAGCTCTGGCCTTCATTCATTCATTCATTTTCATTTCGGCTTAGTCCCTTTATCAATCTGGGGTCGCCACAGCGGAATGAACCGCCAACTTATCCAGCATATGTTTTACACAGCGGATGCCCTTCCAGCTGCAACCCATCTCTGGGAAACATCCATACACACCCATTCACACTCATACACTACGGACAATTTAGTCTACCCAATTCACCTGTATCGCATGTCTTTGGACTTGTGGGGGAAACCGGAGCACCCGGAGGAAACCCACGCCAACACAGGGAGAACATGCAAACTCCACACAGAAACGCTAACTGACCCAGCCGAGGCTCGAACCAGCGACTTCTTGCTGTGAGGCGAACGTGCTACCCACTGCGCCACTGTGAGGCCCCAGCTCTGGCCTGCCATCTTCATTTCTATCTGTTTCCGTGAGGAGCGCATTCTCTCATTGAGTGCATGATTCAATGTGACAACGTCAATTTCATTCATTCATTCATTTTCATTTCGGCTTAGTCCCTTTATTAATCTGGGGTCGCCACAGCGGAATGAACCGCCAACTTATTCAGCATATGTTTTACGCAGCGGATGCCCTTCCAGCTGCAACCCATCTCTGGGAAACATTCATACACACCCATTCACATTCATACACTACGGACAATTTAGCCTACCCAGTTCACCTGTACCGCATGTCTTTGGACTTGTGGGGGAAACCGGAGCACCCGGAGGAAACCCACGCCAACACAGGGAGAACATGCAAACTCCACACAGAAACGCCAACTGACCCAGCCGAGGCTCGAACCAGCGACCTTCTTGCTGTGAGGCGAACGTGCTACTCACTGCGCCACTGTGAGGCCCAACGTCAATTTTAATTCAGCAATTTATTTTTAAAAGCTGATTAATTAAACAAAAAAGTAACTCGCATTACATTTTAAAAAGGTAACTAAAATATTATCACTTAATATGATTAAGTAATGTGTTATTTTACACGTTACTTAGAAACGTAATATTACTTGCGTTACTTATAATGCGTTACCCCCAAGACTGGAAATACCTGTAATGCTAACTTACTGTACAAGAGGCTCAAACTTGCTCATTTAGAGACCGGAACTGGTAGACAGGAGGCCTTGCTCCTCTACCACAGCTCCTGGCCACACCCATATCCATCACCACTTCCAAGACAACCAATCACAACTCTAGGACTATGCATCGTCGCAATGTGTAATTACATTTATTTTGAGTCGTCGCTAGTCAAGGCGAAGTTTATGCGAAGGTCATGGCCACACCCATATCCGTCACTACTTCCAAGACAACCAATCACAACTCTAAGACTATGCATCGTCGCAACGTGTAATTACATTTATTTTGAGTCGGCGCTAGTCAAGGTGAAGTTTATGCGAAGGTCACGTGTACTCGACGCAGATGTAAAAAAATCTGGCTTTAAATTGTGACATCTATGGCATTGTGCTATGATAAAAATGCACATTTTATTTATGCTTTTATTGTGGCCAGCCTAAGGCACACTTATACAATAATCATGCTGTGTAATTAGCATCTTGATATCCCATACCTGTGAGGTAGGTGGATTATCTCGGCAAAGAATAACTAACACATTCATGCATTCATTCATTTTCTTTTCGGCTTAGTCCCTTTATTAATCTGGGGTCGCCACAGCGGAATGAACCGCCAACTTATCCAGCATATGTTTTACGCAGCGGATGCCCTTCCAGCCACAACCCATCACTGGGAAACATCCATACACACTCATTCACACACATACACTACGGACAATTTAGCTTACCCAGTTCACCTGTACCCCATGTCTTTGGACTTGTGGGGGAAACCGGAGCACCCGGAGGAAACCCACGCGAACACGGGGAGAACATGCAAACTCCACACAGAAATGCCAACTGACCCAGCCGAGGCGCGAACCAGCAACCCTCTTGCTGTGAGGCGATCGTGCTACCCACTGCGCCACCGTGTCACCATAACTAACACAGATTTAAACAAATGTTGAAAAATATTTGAGAGATGTGGACCTTTTGTGTACATGGAAAACGTTTTCAGATTTTTTAGTTCAGCTAATAAAAAAAGAGTTGCATTTCAATTTTTGTTGAGTGTACGAAAACAATAAGTGTTACTATTGCAAAAATAGTTTCTTCATAGGGTAATAAAAATGTCATGAATTCAGGCATAAAATGAATCAACGAACAAGTTTAGTGCACTAAAATGATCAGAAGCAGTCAGTACACTGAAAAAGCAATAGAAACGGCTGACTATTTACAAATAATTGAAACATACAACTATGAATGAAATGAAACGTATACATTTAAATGCAAAATGTAATTAGACAAAAATAATGTTTTCTTGTAAAGTGTACTCCTAAAAAGTTGGCAAAATCTTTTACAGTATTTGAAGGATTAATAATTCTTATGAAATATTCGTTCATTCATTCATTTTCTTTTCGGCTTAGTCCCTTTAATAATCTGGGGTCGCCACAGCGGAATGAACCGCCAACTTATCCAGCTAATGTTCTACACAGTGGGTGCCCTTCCAGCTGCAACCCATCACTGGGAAACATCCATACACACTTATTCACACTCTGGACTATTTAGCTTACCCAATTCACCTATAGCGCATGTCTTTGGACTTGTGGGGGAAACCGAAGCACCTGGAGGAAACCCATGCAAACACGGGGAGAACATGCAAACTCCACACAGAAATGCCAACTGACCCAGCCGGGGCTCGAACCAGCGACCTTCTTGCTGTGAGGCGATTGTGCTACCCACTGTGCCACCGTGCTGCCTCTTATGAAATATTTAAACACAATTTACACAACTTTCAGTGGCATTTTGGCATATTGCAGCTACAATATGATTGATTTTAACATAAAATTGCATATAATTTGAATTATTCAACAAGGACACAAATCTGTAAATCTTGTTTCTAAATGATTGTTCTCTACATGAATGTTGATAATACTTTTGAAACCCTATACTGTGGTGAAATGCTGAACAACGTTACAAATGTGCCTTGTCTGTCCAACAACATATTGAATTATTTTTTCTCTCCGGCAATTCGCACAAAATATAGGTTTAATCAAATTTTAATATTTAATGTTACATTATATATTTAATAGGTGCTTAGGATTTTAAGAATAGATGAATATGCAATGAAGAAACATCAGCGTATAGGCAATAAAAATGAGTCGATGGGCAATGCGTTAATAGTAAGCCTATAAAAACCTGATATTTATTTAAGTCAGAAAAAGATTTGCAAATAGTTTTCCAGTACTGAGTTGAGGCTGGAAGGACAAACGCTGCATAAAAACATGACAGAGTAGTTGGCGGTCCATTCCACTGTGGTGGGCCCTGATTAATAATGGACTGAGTCGAAGGAAAATGAATGAATGAAGATTTGCAAATAGCCTATTGTACATCTATCCTAAAACCTTGCTCTTGCACAGAAATATGCAAGCGCTAATGGCCGCTAGATGGCGCAACACGGCTACTCATTGCTTTATAAAATACAGAAATGCATGTATTTTTTATATAAAAGTAAAATGTAACCTTTAAAAAGTAATTTGTGAAACAATTATACGTTTAATTACATATATAGTATACATTTAAATTAAATATACAACGTTATATGTATATAATGCATTTAATAATAATAATAATAATAATAATAATAATAATAATAATAATAATAATAACAACAATAATAACAACAAAACTACAACAACAAAACAACAACAACAACAGCATCTTAACAATATACATCTTGTGATTCTTACAGTTACACGGAAACTTTCCGAACTATGAGCTGTGATCTGTAGCCTCATGTCACAATCGCACGCACGCGCACACACACACACACACACACACACACACACACACACACACACACTCACTCGTGTGCTAAAGCTGTGATCGGTCAGACTGGAACTGGAGTCTCGTCTGTCCGCATTGAGCGGTTTCATTAGTTATGAACACATAGATCATTCACTTGGTTGCAGCCTGTGAAGCGCAGACCGTCTGTTTTTAAAGGTAAAAGGTTGTATTAGTTCATAATACTGTTGTTGTTATATTTCGCTCAGTTTCTTTGTTTATTGACGGTCGAGGCTGTTACTAACGTTAATCTGTAGGCGACAACTTCTCAGCAGTCTACTGATGTTTCTGAAGTGAGCTGGAATCTGTTTTCAGCGTGTTTATTTCGTTTAGAAGCTAGAATAAGTTGATATTGTTTTCAATAAGCACTTCACAGCTAAAAGTGCCTTGTAAATAAACTTCATGTGACTTAGTTTTTACGACATGTGATTGGACTGAAATAGATTGATGTCGATATGAGGATGGAGAATTGTATACATTAAATCATACTGTGATATTAGATGTACTAAACAAAACATTCAACATTTCTTCTCTTCTTATTTATTTATTTATTTATTAAGATAGACAGCTTTTTTTGTCCTTCCATGTAGTTCTACACAAACGTAAAGTCGGTTTTATATTCGCACATTCGTACTTTTTCCTTAAGAATATTTTCAGAAAAGTATTCTTTGCTAATTCTAAATAGGGAAATCATATTAGCAGCCAATGACTATCAAAGTAAAACATTGTTCACAGTCAATTAAACAGCGTTAATGTTGTTTTGAAGTCATACTTGCATGTACTTTCAGACCGAATATTCAAAGTAGCGTGGTAAACAATATAGGGACGGTGTCACAAGTTGTCACTGTTAAAAAATTAACGAATGTGTGAATATTAGACCAACTTTACCTTAGTAAACTGCTCCATATAACGTTCAGATTCCAAACTGAACCTCGAGGTCTGTAATTTAAGTGTAATTCGATTTAATATGACAAATGTGTAAAGGTGCAATACTTTCATTTCAATACAACAAGACGGCTATTTTACATTTCAAATGTAAATTGCTAACTGTTCCCATGAGACACTGTGTTTTGTGTTAAAACCTTGAACTTCAGAAGGACAGGATGCTTTGTGGTCACCAGTGTACTTCCTTACCTTCTTGAGTGTGAGGTGTGGCCCACGCCGGTTTCCACTTCAGTAGACCGCTCAAACACTAATACATCTCGTCAAATCTGCCTCATATACATGGTGTTGCTACAGTAGATGTCATTGGATTATATGTTGTTTCGCCGTTGTATTAAACAGAGGAAGTGGGCCAACAGAACGCATGTGTTTCTGTTTGAAACCCTCCAGTGAGAACTAATGAACCACAATCGCACTAACATGTGGCCTGCTGCACATGTGTATGCTCAGAAATAGAAGCTGCTTGTGCGTGGTGTGTTACTCTAGCTTTGGAGGCACTTGTAGGTGTGCCTTACATAATGAAATTGTGCTTTATTGTTGATGTTTTTTAATGGCTTATGAAATTTGACGTTTAAAAATAGTTTTTGATGATTTGATTTGGATTATGTCTGTGTTCAAATGTGTGGGATCATCTGAGAAGAAATGAACATGTTGTCGACTCATCAAATTATAGGATCGTTACTTTTTTTCTTTTGGTTCAAGAACAGTGTGGTTTAGAAGTGATGTGAGTCATTACTTTGTGCTTTTTTTTTTAATCTGGATGATACGTCTTACTAATTCTGACCTTTAAATGCTATCTACAAGTGTAGAACTTTCCGAGTTTGCTATGCACTTTAGAGTTTTTGGTAGTTGGCTTTTTTTATTTACAGTGTATTGGAAGATAACATTGTGAAAAGGTATTGACATTAAGATGCTGAAAGTTCTAGACACTCTTAAATTCTTCTTCCTTTAGTACTGGATCCATCTTCTCTTTAGTATGGAGAGTTGAGAAGGTCAGTGAAATTTTCTATGGGGAAGAGTTCTTAGTAAAAATTCATGGGAAATAGTGAATTCTTTGAACAAAAACATAGCTTGAAGGATAAACCTGTATCGAAATTAGGGTACCCCATTGACACCAATAGAATATTTTTTGATTAAACCTGTTGATAGTTTCACTCTGGTTTTATTTATGGTGTTTTGTGTAGGCCTGTCAGATATCTGTTTTTTGTTGTACGATATATTGCACCAAAATATATTGCGATAAATGATATTATTGTCATTTTAAGCCACTCATTATATAATGCCAGAATGACAATATAATACACCCCTCCAAAGAACACATAATATTTTATTCTTTAGAATATTTCATTTAATTATAGCCATTTTAACAATTTAACTATTAGTTATCAGAATGTGAAACGCATATCCTAAAAAAATAAATAATAATAAATGTTACCAAAAAAGTGCAAGGTATAAAGTAACAGAGGCTGCTACCAGATCTATTTTTAGTTGTCAGGCACCCACATAAAAAAAATATACTATAGTCATTTTTAGTAAATGCTATAGTGTTTTTTTTTTACCATACTGACAATGACACCTCCAATAGGGATAGAGATGTTGCACAATCAGCTAAAATGTTGCTAGAATTGTTGTTTATGTATGGGTGATATATATTCCATCGCCAAAAATGATTGAGGTCATGTCCATGTGTTATTGTGACAGGCCTAGTTCTGTGAGTAACCGCAGATAGCAAAAATAATACAATATAT